>JALMQS010000841.1:1924395-1972643 GCA_024734495.1 Forficula auricularia | reverse complement strand
ATTTAGCAAAAATAGATTATGTTCAGCGAAACAAATTTTTCAATCGTCCAAACTATTCCATTACGTTTCTATAATTGCTCTCTAATGGAAGATAACAATCCATTTTGTTAGTGAAGTTAAGAAATAACGGCCTGCTAAGCGCTACGAACAGTAGGATGTTTTTAGTCAAAAACGATTTTGATTATTTTGACGAATAACCCAGAAATACAATGTTCACATAGCTCTGTTTAGAAATCAAGTAGTACTACTGCTTTTGTCAATTTCTCTCATCCCGATTCGCTATATATTATACTATACCTCGTTTATCGAAATCTTCCACTTGCGACACTCTTTATAAAAATAATATCTACTATATATAGTTTTATAAATAAATACAATTCTTTTATAGAAAACAATCTTAAAACTTTTATTTAAAATCCAAACTTTTTGGAAAAATTTTCCACAAACACAAACAATTTTTTCTAAAATTGATTGCTTAGATTGTGATGGGTAAGGTAGTAACCCCCGAGAGTGGGGTTTGGGGCTCAGGACGCTCTCCCCTCCCCCCAAGGGCGTGTAG
This sequence comes from Forficula auricularia, assembly GCA_024734495.1. Taxonomy (NCBI): domain Eukaryota; kingdom Metazoa; phylum Arthropoda; class Insecta; order Dermaptera; family Forficulidae; genus Forficula; species Forficula auricularia. The sequence goes on along the minus strand of JALMQS010000841.1, from coordinate 1,972,084 downwards.
TAACGGCAACGACAAATCGTTTCTTATGCCAAACTAACTGTACAATAAATATATTTCATATAGTCCAGTATATGAGTTATAGAGGATCTAAAAAGTGGTTCGGTTACATTAATTGCGGGAAAATGTTTTTTTCGGATCGTTTGAGATTTATGGATGTTGGGTTGCACCGGCAGAATTTACAAGTTTTGCGACCTCGAGAGGTGTGGGGGGACAACTTTTGGTGGCCGAAAAACCTCAACTTTTCGGACTTTTTTCAAGTTTTTCGCTTATAACTCGTAAAACGGTCCATAACACGATAAATAGCCGTTCCTATTGGAAATTAAAGAGGACAAAATTTCGCGTTGAGTTAAAAAAAAATGCAAAAAGTAGTTTGATTTTTTGTGGATCCAAAAACAGCCCCCACACGGTCTTTGGAATATCCCAAAAACTCGCACTTTTTTTGGTTTTTTTCCCATTTTGAACATGAAGAAGCGGGCGGACGTTTAGCATTCCATCAATTTTCTATAGGACGAGAGGTTATGCTTACCAAAAATATGGACCGTTTTTCAGAGTTATAAGCTCAAAACTGGAAAAAGTCCGAGAAATTTCGAGGTTTTCCGGCCGCAAAGAGTTCTGTCTCCCACACTTTTCGGTAGCTTAAACTTAGATTTGGCATACACTTTAAACCAAACAATGCTGAAAAAAAAACGTTTTCCGTAATTAATGTAGAAAATTGAAACCCTATATACTGGGGCAATATGTTTAATCAAAAATTGCTCTTCTTTTTGTCATTGAAGTGTCTTGTTTTAAATAAAAAAAATTCCCACTATATATTTTGCTTTTGACGATTGACCCCCCCCATAAGAAAATTTTCCCCGCTACGCCACTGGTGATAGGACATTCTATATATAGAGACAGTCAAAATCTATTAATTTATTTAAAATCTAGAATTTACGAACATGAATATATCTAAAATTAGGCAAAAAAATTTCAGATATGACGTATAGTAACATTCCAACTAACACGACATAATTTTGGCCTATCTAAACACACAATTTTAGGTACAGATTTCAATTGGCCGGAAAATAATTGAAATTTTAAGCAACAAAATGAAATTAACGAAAAGGTCAGATGTGGACTGTTTTTCTGTTATTTATCAACAACTTTTAGAGAAAAATAGGCTGTAGTTACTCGCATATATATAGGCAATGAAGATATATAATTTGCTTAATTGTACATCATGCATTTGCTAAAAAATATAAATATTGTAACTCTTTAAAAAACAAAAAAGTACTGGCCAAATGGATTCATTTCCGAGGTCATTAAATAAATTAAAATCTTAGAATTATTTACATATTTTATTTTACTTCAAAGTAACTTCATTTTCAAGACAATCTGTATCATTTACTTGTTAGGTGTTGCTCTTTAGAAGACATAAAATAAATTTACTTTTCTAATGTTTTTTTTGTCCAAATTTTGAAAATTTGATCTAGTTTTCTTTACTAGTGTATTTTTTTTGCTGAATTCTATAAATAACTTGTTGTACCATTCACAACATTTATATTATATATTATTATATATAATTTGTTTGTTCTTTTACTCTATTTTCACAATTATCAAAATTTTTTATTATATATCAGGGAAAGGGGACTTATCTTCACCAACCAGTTTTTCAGAAATGGCAAAAATGTGAAATATAATATAAATAAACATATAATATATATAAATATTTAAAAATTCATAACTCTGTCAATTTTTGGAATTATTGGGCCAGTTTTGTTCCGTTGTTTCTCTAGAAACAGGAGATGCCATTAGCTCGATTTTGACCAGGTGAAAATTAGGGCCCTTTTCCCTGACACCATCACATATATTGAAGTGTTACTTATCATAGAAATGTTTCAGTTCATTGAGAAAATTTGAACATTTTTGAAAATATTGATGAAAAATAGAGCTATTTGTTGTTCTATTTATAAATTCCGGGTACTTTTTGAGCTGGTTGATAAAATTTTGAGAAAGTATCCCTGGTCATGCACAATGTTCAATTTTCGAACTCGCATGTTAATAATAATAATAAATAATATATCCTATACTACTAAAGCTCATTTGTGCCTGCCTCTGTACCTATGTCCGTCCCACTAGGGGGTGGGAGGTTGGGTCCAAGGGTACCAAAAAGGTACTAAAAGATATTTCTTTCTGTGTCTGTACCTATATCCAGGGGGCTACTAAAGGCCATTTGTGCCTGTATATATACCTATGTTTGTCCGTCCCCCAGGGGGTGGGGGTTGGTGTCCAGGGGCGGGGGTTTGAAGGTGGGGTCCAGGTCGTGGGGAGTCAGGGATGTGGAGGTCCAGGGGTACTAAAGGGCATTTCTCTCTGTATCTGTACCTACCTATATCACATAATACTAAAAGGGATTTGTGCCTGTCTCTGTATGTATCTATGAATCTATGTCCGTCCCCCAACAAAAATAATCGTCATGGTTACCAATTTAAATGAGATTATCTATAGGTATATATAAAATTAAGGTTTTGTCTGTACATTGGGGTGGGGGTGCTGCGGTTTCGGGGGGCAGGGGCGAGCCCCCTGGCTAGCAAGAGGATTCTCGAAAGCGGGTCTTGCAGCTAGTGTATTCAAAATAAAAATAGAAACAAACAAAATATGTATGTTGTATATAAACCCCCCAGAGGGCGAGCCCCCTGGCTAGCAAGAGGACCCCCGAAGGCGGGCCTTGCAGCTAGTATTCAAAATAAAATAGAACAAACAAAATATGTATGTTGTATATAAAAATAAATCCCATTTCAGACCCCCTTAATCCTGGGCTTGTGCATCTGTTGCATCTGGATAAATACGATTCTGGTTTCATCTTTTTATAATATCTATGTTAATATATTTTTTATTAGATATAAAGATTAGATTTAATTCATTATTTACCTTGAAGAGATATAAAGTTATCTATTAGTTATCGTATTATTTACTTTTTGGAATAAACTTGAAAATTTTATCGATCAAATTTGATTGTTATATTTACTTTGCAAAAACATAATATTAAGTATTTATTTAAATATTAAAGTACTTTTTATTACTAAACCTGTATTTAATAGTATAATATTTTAAACAAAGTTCTACAATTAATTAAAATAGATGATTAACAAATCTTAAATGTTTTTTAGAATCGATAAGTTTTGTTACTCAATGAACGCCATCAATACAGTTGTTGTTACCGATAATTGGATTATTAAAACTACTCCATATTCCATCGAGGTCGCTCATCAAAGTGATACTGCTCTTGTGGTAATAAGTTCGGAACTGCATTTAGATACCACTGCCCATCGTCCATTATGCGAAGTTCAATATCTCACATTAGAAGTGAAATCATCTCGAGATGGAGTCAAACCTTTTACAATCAGGTCAGTGACACTGTGTTTGTTTTTTGCCGTTTTTTATGCATTCCTTTAAAACAAGTTTCCCGACACTTTATTTCCCATTCTTAAACTGGTATTTAGCTAATTCAACAAAAGAAAAACATAATGTTTCTCTCCGAAATCATTTTGCTTCAAAATTCTTTATATTATACTTAGATATATAATTTTATTTATTTTCTTAGAAAGACGGACTGGTAAGCGAAATAAGTAGGTTATAATGAAAGGTAGTCCATAAATTATTTTATTTTATTTTTAACCGACTTTTTTTTTTTTTTGTGTCTATGTTACCTCATATATTCGCCAATTGTGAACCGATTTTGATTTTTTTTGCATTGGGTTCAATCTAGCTTCCGATTGGTCCCGTTTTTTTCATTGGTATTGGTCCTTTTTTGATATGTTTGTTCAGGCATAACTTCTTTGTTTATGAACCGATTTTAATGATTCTTTTTTTAATGGAAAGAGGGTACCTTAGGGATGGTACCATATTAATTTGGTCAAGTTCTGTAAATATGATCAATGACGAAATAACGTAAATCTCCAATTCTTATGACCAAATAATCGAAATTAAATTAAATAAAATCTTTTATAAAAAAATCTTAAAACATTCATTTAAAACCCGCAAACCTTTCGAGAGCATTTCTATATTTATGAATTGAATTTCATTATCATTTTCTGATTCATTCGCCCTACGCTTTCTCTTACCAGATGCCTGCAAGGTATTAATATTAAATCACTATTAATAACATCACTAAAAAGAGAAAAATAAAAATTATTTTTATAAAAAAAATAAATAAAATCGACTTCAAAAAAATTAAATGCAACAAATAAAATAATAAGAACTCAAAAATAAAATAAAATACACTTTGCCCTTTCTTCATCAGTCTATTACAGGGGTCGGCAACCTTTTGAGACGGAAGAGCCAAAAGTTACAATTTACATTTCCCAGTTTTTAAAGAGCCCCTAACATTTTTGTTTCAATATTATGCTATTTGATTAGGATTAGGTATATAAATTTGATTTTTGATTTAAAATAAATAGCTTTAAATATGAAATAATATTTATTCATATAAAAACATACAAATGTTTCGCACAAATCATATTAAAGTACATCAGCTAGTAATATTAATATTAGTAATCAAATAAAATAACTATAATTATTGAATAATACATAGTTATATGATTATTTTATTTCCTTATATTTATTTCCTGTTTGCAGTATATATATTTTTTTGCAGTATAATATTTTTTAATGAGTTTTGAAAATAAAATAATATAATTATTAATATTTGCGCATGGATCTGGAGAGCCGCATCTTGACATCGAAAGAGCCGGAGGTTGCCGACCCCCGGTCTATTACAATTGAAACTATAGTCTCGTTATAAATAAATTAAAAAATTTAGTTTTCCAGCAAAAGACATACTCTTTTATTGTCTCCTTTAAACCCTTATAAAATAAAGTTTTAAATATTTTATTAGTCTTGGAAATATCTATCTTGAAATTCTCCCCACTTTTCAAATCATAACAGCCCCCCACAGTTGTATAATTTTAATTTCTTTTTTAGATATTCAGGTAAAAAAATTGTTTCTTATTTTAAAGATCATATGTCAATTAGAAAGTTATTTATTTTTAAGGTAGTTGTTTCACCATAAGGATTTTCTTAGGATTTTTTTGAAATTTAGGCAGATTATTATTTAAATACTTCTGCATCGATTGGTGGCAAAACAAAATTTATGAAATATTTAGTTCCGGAGATATTAAATTCCAAAGATAGAGTTTTTCAGACTCTAATACATTGCACTACACGTTGCAGTTTACTTATATATTTAATTATAATTAAGAAACTCTTCTTTAATTATAATTAAGAAACTCTTCTTACCATTGTTATAAAAAACTAAACCAACATTAAACAATAACAATTAGATTTTTTAAGAAAATTTAATTCATAGTTACAACACAGTTTCTGAGATAATAATGAATAAATAATGAAAAATGTATAATGAAAAATTTACACTAAAAACAAGCTGGCAACAAAGCATTTATTTAACCTAAAAAGTGGGCTAAATTTAGTATTTTTTTGACGTTTTTTCAGTTCAGCTATTGTCACAACAGCTTTCAATTGCTTATTAAGAACTTTTTGTTTTATAAATCTTCCTTTATAATGTACTTTATCTGAAATTTCTATGATAAAATATATACAAGCTCTGACAGTGTTGCCAGATTTCTCAAACGAGCACGGGATTGGCTAGTAGTGATACATAAACAGCAAAAAGTTTTGGCCTTATTGTCTGTTCTATATACTCTAGCATTAACTTTTTGCTAGTATTGTCGCGAAACAACTACCTTAAAACTAAATTTTATTATTTAAAAAAAATTAAAATTAATTAGTTTACATATAATTTATTATATAATTCTCGCCCATATGATTAATTATGTAAAGAGAAATTAGTGGGAATCCGGACTTATATCTTTCCCAAATTAATCATTTTATTTCCAATTAGAGGCGTCACTAGTGTGGCGGCTAGAGCGATCGAATTGCGATTGCATCAGCTCGGGATCAATGTTCCGAAAATTTCACCACCTTAAGACAAGGGGAAACGACCCCTCGAAACAATTTTAACAAGAAAATAACTATGGGTAGTACACTCTCCATCAAGCACTATTTTTCTGAAAACATGATAAACCGTTTAAGTAATTGTTATCTAATTAAAGTTAAAGAATTTTTGTAATGTTTCGCAGTAAAAAAATATAAAACATAGCTTTAAAAAACAAATTATATTCGAGTTATTCTCTTATCTTCGGACGTTTACAAAATACTCGCTATAAAGGTAGACCCTTATATAAAGGAATTTTTTTTGAGAAGGGGGAATCCCAAATATTATGAAGTGGATACAAAATCGAAGGAGCCGGCTCTGGTGGAGATGAATAATTTCGTCAAGGAGCGAGTGGAGCCATGTGGTCATCAGACAGACCACTTGAATGAATTAACGGAGGTCGAATAGTACAGTTAGAGTTATAAGAATGTGAAATTAAGGATTGAGGTGGGCTCTAAATAAAGATACATTTGAATTAGCTGAAATTATATATTGACATTTTTTTAATTTAAATTTTAGTACCTGGAACACCAAGCGTTGCTCGGTAATTTTTTCCTTTAGTTCAAAGTGATATATTAATATTATTTTTAATAATTTAATATTCAAAAAAAATTACCGCCAATTAATCAAATTGGCAAATTCTAATATATAATAATAATTGTAATTAATTATTAGAGGGATATAAAATTAAAAAAATCAATTAATTATTAAAAGGAAATTGAATAAAATGTAATTATACATTTTTATCGAGACAACCACCTGTGAATAATTATTCCACTAATAGATCATTACCAATATTATTATATATATATTAAAATTTAGACAATTTAATTGATTAAAAATTGAGTTTTAAATCCCACAAACGTATTTTTTCTATATTAGAATTTGGCCATTTAATTGATGAACTCAAAAATTGTTATTTGATTAAAAAAAATTATAGGGTATTTATTTATATACCTATACATACCTTATATACACATAATCTGAGGGCCACTACAAGGCTTGAAATGCAAAAACTGGGTGAGGGGGCGAGGGTGGAGATGACGGTGGGGTGCAGTGGTGAAGGGGTACGGGGGGGGGCGGGGGGCATTATTAATGATTAATTAAATAATTTTAACTGAAGCAAAAAGTTACCGAGCCAGGTACTGCTTACTTAAATGTCCGTAATGTCACTATTGTTAATTAATTTATTTATGAACCGGTAATAAAACCAGATCTCTCACGCTTGATATTCTTGCCCTCTAATCCTATTGATATATCTGCAGACTATGGACAATTTATAATAATTCAAACAAATAATTTTATTTAAATAATTAAGATCACACCAAGTAATTTATTCCTTGACTCAAAATTTATAATCTCATCTTCACTTAATGTGCAGTAAGTTAGATGATTAAAATATCCGAAAACTGTTGATTATTTAATTTATGATTTAAATAAATAAATGGATTAATTTGTTGTAGATTAAAATCTGAAGATTTTAAGGACCTTGAAGCCAAACTCACTCGCCCAGTCACAGTAATGCAAAATATAAAAATTCATCGAACATTAATAGATCGTTTTCTGGAAGTTTTTAAGGAGCAAGTAAATTTGAATCCGGTTTATCTTTATAGTAATGTAAGTATTCTAATCCTTTAAAATAACACTTAATAATTTGTATACTAAAACTTTAATGTTAAGACTTTTTATTAGTTAAAAATGTTCTATTTACATCAGGGTTCTTATAATAAAAAAAAAACTTTAGGACCAGAGGCCTATTCTATCTATATCAATGTGGAATAATAATGTAGGGGTGCTTTCACTCAATCTGGCTTGTAGGGGTCAAATAACACACGTATTTATAAGTAAAAGTATTTATTTACAAAAAGGGGGGTTTCCATATTTTGTCTAGGGGTTCGTCGTGAAAACACTTGTCATCTTTACATCGTAACATACTGATTAAATCATCTCTTAAAATACAACTCCTCATGTAATCTTTAAAATCAGCTAACTGCTGACAACTGACAACTGATCTTAAAACATCAACTTAGAACTAGCAACCCTCGTTGTTAACTGGCCACTGCCGTTGTCAACTGACTCCCATTCCCAACTGACATTCACACATGCATATCAGTTGGTGAGGGGAGATTGACCATATGCACTCTCTTTCGACAGCCTGTCGATACAAGTTGTAATAATAATATTTAGGACAGAATGCGTTTAGCCTAAAAGTGTCGGCGATCTATACAGGGCCTAGAACCCAGAAGATGCCCTTTCGAAAGAACAACGGGCCGTAATCCCTTGACTGGGCACGTGCTAACCATATGCTCTTAGGGCCGGGAGTATGTCGCAAAGTAAATGCTTTTTACCACTAACCAAGGGAAGATGGTAAATGGAGGGACTGGAATGGCCAATCAGATGACAGGCACTGAAAGTACCTGTCATCTGATTGTCCATCCCAGCCCCTCCATTTACCATCTTCCCTTGGTTAGTGGTAAAAAGCATTTACTTTGCGACATACTCCCGGCCCTTAACAAAGCAGAAAATATACAATTCATTAAAATAAGATTGGAGTAATTTTTGGAGACGGACTGATAAGTGAATTAAGTGGATATCTATATAATAATCTATTTATTACATTATAATTCTGCTGAGAATGAAATACAAGATATTATTGTTACTGCCACTGAAAGAGGAGACAGAAGGGAATGCCGCATTGGATTTCCTTCACTGACTTTTCAAAACCCCGAAGAAGGAGGGAATAGCCTCCGAAACGTCGGTTTTATGAATAAAAAGATAGTGTAAATTATCTTCTTCTTTTTTTGGACTGCCTCATCGATATCCACTTAATTCATTAAAATAATTTCCCACAATAATATCAAAAGAAATTCGCTTATAAAGTAAACATATAACTTCATTAACTATCAATAAGACTTAAATTAATTTTTATCACCCCTCTACAATCTAAAAGGGGTGACTACCCTTAAAAAATCATTTCATTAAATAAGATCGTTTCATGCAGATTCTAAGGCAATCTCGAATTACCAAGCACGAATATGGCGTGAATTAATTTTTATACTCACTCCTTCACCTTTTAAAAAAGTGACCAAGCTTAATTAATAATTTCACTTAAGATTAATCCCTCTTGCAGATTCTTAGGAAATTCCGAATCAATAAACATATAGCATGAACTAGTTTCTATGATCACTCTTTTAAACCTTTAAAAAGGTGACCATGCTTAATTAATAATTTCACTTAAAAAGATAGATAAGTAAATTTCTTGTAGATTATAAGGAAATACGGAATTACTAAGCATGAATATGATGTTTTTAATTTTTGTGGTGACTTATTTTAAATTGAAAATATTGTTTCTCTTTAAGAATGACTACCTTTAATTTAAGATTTTATTTAAGTGGGTGGTTTCTTGAAGAATCAAGATAATTTCGAATGTTTAAGCATAAATATAGCCTGAGTAAATTTTTCTGATCACCCCTTCAGCATTAAAAACGGGTGACTACCCTTAATTTAACATTTCAATTACTCGAAACATAGTTAAATTAACGAATAATGGGATCATCAATTTTTAGATCATGCAGGATCGTGGCTCCTTGATGCGGACCTTGTGCACTCGCTTTCTTTCCTATATTGATTTCAATAACATTCATACGTTTTATAGAATAAAGTCCTAAATTATATTTAAATTCATTTTGCCAAGAGTGGTGGAATTAAATGTCAGAAAAACACAAGGGCGTCATATTTTTGTATGTTATATATGTCAGTCTGATTACACTTCGAATGACAGCTATTGTCCTGGATTGCTTTTTGGGTTCAATTACCAAGAGGTGAATACAAAACCCTTATGCCATCTAATATAAGTTCTCCATAACAATTCGGATTCAGTAGAAGGCATCCTCATTATTTTCCTATGAAAGCAAAATTTTCTTTCCTTAAGGTAGTTGTTTCACCATATGGGTTTTCTTAAATTTTTTTTGAAATTTAGACAGATTATTATTTAAATACTCCTGCATCGATTGGTGGCAAAACGAAATTTATGAACAATATAGTTCCGGAGATATTAAATTCCAAAGATAGAGTTATTCAGACTCTTATACATTGTAGTATACGGGATATCTGAAAATTTACATACATATTTAATTATAATTAAGAAACCCTTCTTACCATTTTTATAAAAAACTAAACCAACATTAAACAATAACCAATACATATTTTAAGACAATTTTGATTCATAGCTACAACACAGTTTCTGAGATAATAATGTATAAATAATTAAAAATTTACACTAAAAACAAAATGGCAACAACGCATTTATTTAACCTAAAAAGTGGGTTAACTTTAGTAATTTTTTTGATGTTTTTTTGCTTCAGCCATTGTCGCAACAACTTTCAATCGCTTATTAAGAACTTTTTGTTTTATAAATCTCCCTTTGTAATGTACTTTATCTGAAATTTCTATGATAAAATATATACAAGGTCCGACAGTGTTGCCAGATTTGTCAAACGAGCACGGGATTGGCTAGTACTGGTACATAAACAGCAAAAAGTTTTTGGTTTATGAATTATGAATCCTTATTGTCTGTTCTATATACTCTAGCATTAACTTTTTGCTAGGTAGTATTCTCGCGAAACAACTACCTTAAATACAAAATTATATTATTATTATAATTTATTTAAAAATGTCCAAATCATTTCCTTTGATTTTAATCACTCTTTAAAACAAAATGTCAAAAAAAGCTTAGATTAGTTTATCAACCTCAAAGTACAATGTAAAGTTGAAATGAAATGATTGAGATCATAGACCATATGATAATTGATAAGGATAATTTATACCAATCGCTAATTATGAATTAATGAATATTTATTGTTAAATTAACTTAAAATGTTATATAATATATTTAATTTGAATATAATTTCTTGTTTCTTAAGAGGAAATCAATATATAACTATATTATTATATAAACTTACTTTACTTATTTGATACAGACTTTAATTACGAACGAAAGCTTCGAAAGCTTATCCTTCATCTTCACTCTTTTTAAAGTAGTTCTTTCACAAATGCAAAAATTCAAGAAGTCTTCGAAACTTGGAATATAAGTCATTAAAATAATACACACACTTAAAATTTGAAGACGATTTACAACACCAAACATGAAATAATTTGGATTAAAAATGAAATTTTTTACATATGGTAGATTGGGAAAGGGTGGGAAAATGATCATTATTTTATTTTATTTTTTCATTGAAGGACTTTCACCATCTTGATGAAAAACTAATATTTGTTAGAATAATATATTCGGAATAACTTAAAAAAAAATTGAAATTATTTACCTCTTAATTTTGATAAAAAACAAAAAAAAAACATTTGGGTGATTATTTTCAGTGGAGGGGATAAAATATCAATGGCTTGGAAACGATCCATTCATAAAAAGAATATAGTAGCGTAAAAAGTACAGTCACGTTAAAAAATATAACCTAAAATTTTAACACCGTTCATATTTATAGAGTGGTTACGAGGCTAAAACTTTTTGTGTGGATTGTCGTGAAAGAACCTCCTTAATTGGAATTTACATGAAAACTATCTGTAAGTAACTAAAAATTGTAAACATTAACATAATTCAAACACTTTTACATTTTAGAAAAATGATGTTGTTTCATTTTCGCTAAAATGACTTCAAAATTAGGACTTTCTGAAACGTGAGCGCAATTTGAATACAGTACTCGCCTATCAAAGTAAAAATACTATAATAGTTTATAAAATAGAAAATTTTAAAAATGTCCTTATTATCCCCGATAGTTTCATTGTTACCCCATTTGGAGTAATTTACCCCGGTTCCCCGACCGCTGGTCTAAGGTCTCTGTGGTATACTTTCGCAGCAAAAGAGCTAGAACCGAGGGGTGAACCGCGACCTAATATCGTGTACACCTACTTCCACTTCCACTTTCATTTTCAGTAGAAGACAATAGATGAAGGGGCATTATTTAATGAATTCCAAAATAATTCCACATAATTCCAAAGACGGTGTACACCTAATTGCAATCGCTGTTTCCCCTCGGCTAGAACATTAGTTGGAGTGCACGAAAGACATTTGGACATATTTAACCTTATCCATCCCGAAGACATTTTGACAAACTCCCAGCCGAAGGTCCTGATGCACCTGGTTTAGTAATAATATGTTTAAATCGAAACAATAGCCATTTTATTATTTTTAAATGATTTCTTTCTTGTTCCAGGAATTGGATCCTTGCATGGGCTGTAATGAAACGCCTTCAAGTGTAAAATTATGCCGCCAATGTAACGATACTAATGGTGAACCTATTATGTGCGGAAATTGTTTTTGCCGTCCCATGTGGTGCTTCGATTGTATGGGAAAATGGTAAAATTTTGATATAATAATTTTACAACTGACTAGCTTTTAGTTGATGTATTTAAAATTTAAAAGAGTATATACAGGGCGAGGCGACTGTGGGTCAGTGGTCAGAGTGTCGGGCCACTGTCTGACTTATGCTGGTTCGAGACTGAGTCTCGGCAGATTTTTGCAGCCGCCTCCGGTTGGAAAGCAATGGCAAACTACCAAGAGTATAATTGCCTACTCCACCTCTCCAAACTAGCCATTCGAAACCGGCGTTAACAAGTATGTCCTGTATATCTGTGTAAAACAGCTAAACACACTCAGTACAGGTATATGTGGAGAGGTGCCGAAACGTCAGGGAGACCTGATATGACACTTAAAGAATATACAGGGCCGGCGCTAGAGTTTATTCCACCCAGGGCAAGACATGTATTTTACGCCCACTACATAAAATGAAGAAAAAAAGATGAAATGTATTGCCTAGAAATTTTCCAATATTTTTAAACTTACATTTTATTTAAAATATTTTAATTCCACTTATATTACTAGAATATTATAAAATTTTCGAGGGATGTAAGAAAAAAATAAATAATATTTAGTTTTTAAGAGTGTGTCGACTACGAGACCATTAACGAAAAAATTAAATAAGACAATTACTCAATTTCGTTGATTGATATTTAATTTTTGTCCTCATCCCTGTGAAAATATTGTTTCACCGTGGACACGAACCAATTGATATTATAAGTACTTATTTTGTTTATGTCTGGTTTTATCTTAAAGAGCAATCTATTATAGTTACATCCTTTCAATATACAAAAAAAAAACATAGCAATAAAAATGCAATTAAATAATGTTTTAACCATAAATATATTAATTATCTTACCATTTAAATCTTATTTAATATTTGGATACAGTAGCTTAGAAAGAGGGGAGGTTGCGCTGGAGATAGGATACACTATAATAAAATAAATTCTGCTCTACATTATGTTAAACAATATTTTTGCTATAACGAATAATAAGCGAGGCGACTGTGGGTCAGTGGTTAGAGTGCCGGGCCGCTGGCCTGAAATATGCTGGTTCGAGACCTAGTCTCGGCAACGATCTGCCATTATCAGTCTTGGAACAATTTTAAACACTTATAAATCATTTTTTCACACAAAAGAGGTTTTTTAATAAATAAGAAACATATTAACTGCATTAAAAAAAAATTAATTAAATAACAAGAACCAATTTTTCAAGAGTAAATCCCAAAACCACCTAATAATAAAAATAATTTCTCCACTTCGAAAGTTAAAAATATAATTTTTATAACTCTCTACCTTATAATAGGTACTCACCTATTAGTTAAATTATTTCTTGTCTGTTAAAATATTTGGATCCAAATGTCTATCTTCTTTGACAACAAGTACTATAATCAATAATAATATAAAATTTTACTTATTTGTTTTCAAATGAGGTAATTAAAACCATGAGAAAAGTTATCAGGTTCTCGTAAGGAGAAAAAGGACTCTTAAGAAAAACCCAAAATCTTCTATGTCCTTATCAATTTTTATTTAAAACTAGGAGACAGTTTCGGCTGCTACTTTCACGCCATCATCAATCTAAAAAGTACAATCACATAAACATTACAATTGCAATACAAATTAAGATCAAAAACAGTTCACTCACCTTCAGTTTTTTACTTTATTTAATAGTACATTAGGAACATTAAATTTACATTTCCTCTGTAACACCAATAAAATCTCAACACCAGTTGTTATAGATGAGAGTACAAAAACAATACTGGAAAAAAACAATTTCAATGTTACAATTTTTCAATGTTTTATAGAATTGCAACGAGGAACATTGTTTTTTCCAGTATTGTTTTTGTACTCTCCACTATAATAACTGGTGTTGAGATTTTATTGGTGTTGCAGAGGAAATGTAAATTTAATGTTCCTAATGTACTATTGAAAAAACTGAAGGTGAGTGGACTGTTTTTGATCTTAATTTGTATTGCAATTGTAATGTTTATGCGATTGTACTTTTTAGACTGATGATGGCGTGAAAGTGTCAGCCGAAACTGTCTCCTAGTTTTAAATAAAAATTGATAAGGACATAGAAGATTTTGGGTTTTTCTTAAGAGTCTTTTTTCTCCTTACGAGAACCTGATAACTTTTCTCATGGTTTTAATTGCCTCATTTGAAATAAAATAAATAAAATAAACATCATAGTACCTAATAAAATTTTACGTTAGAAGGTTTAAATTAAAAATGCATCAAATCAGTAAAAAATTGTAAAAATTTTATTAGTTAACTTTTTCATCTCTGGGAGATATTCAGACCAATATGTCAGCTTTCATTAGAATACAATAAGAAGTTATCATAATAAGAAGAAATATTCACAAAAGTCTCTCAACAGTAATAGCCACAGTTATCTAATATTAATATAATATTTGGCTCTTTCTCTTGAAGGTGTGGCTGTTACTGTTGAGAGATTTTAATAAATGTTTCTTCCTATGTTAATAAATTCTTATTGTATTCTATTGAAAGCTGACATATTGGTGAGATGATTGGCTATCACTGATGAAGAAGTGGTATTTAAATTAAATATTTGTATTTAAAAAAATACAAATCTCTTAAAAAACAATCAATCTAAAGAACGTTTATTTTAAACCCAAACGTTTCGGGAGAATTTCTCCCTTTATATAAAAAAACCTTAGTAAAACCAAATTTTTTTTAATTGAAAAGTTTGTTTTGCCTCGAGTAGCAGAGTTGTTGATTCACAAAGAGAAACAAAGAGGTTGTCCTCTGCTTGATGCAAATAAACATACACACATTTATATCGAAATTATATATTATTTATTTGTTTGAGACAACTAAAAAATTAAAATTTTACAGCTAAGTAAAGATCGAAAATTTTCAAAATCCAAACGGTATTGACCCCATGAAAAATAATATTTATAATTAAAAAAGACTGATGATTAAGACCAAGTCTTCGAAACTATAGTCTCAAACAAATAAATAATATATACCTATACAGATATATAATTTCGATATATATGTGTGTATGTTTATAAACTAATTTGCCATATTTTCCGGATCAATTATTTATCGGACGATTTTTAGAAAATAATATTTGATTAGGTATATAAAGATATTTTTAAATTCTTACTTAATTTTAATTTATTGTGAAAATAATTCGTACTAGCAATATTCACTTTCGGTACTATCACTCATCTCGTTAATGTCACTGTAATACTTTCCTCAGTTGTAACAACCTTATAAAGATTTGTATTTTAATATAACCTTCTGACCATAAAAGTCGATTGTTCTATATAAAAAGTTGGATCTTATGGTCCGAAAAATACGGTAATAATCACTAAACACTAATTCACTGTTATTAATAAAATTTTAGGTTTGTCTCAAGGCAAAGTGAACTTGAGCCCTCCAAATGGATGTCCGCGAAATGCCCCTGTCCTATGTGTCGGACACCATTTTGCCTACTCGATGTTTGTCCTGTGATTATTCCAGAAAATTAACTAATCTATATCGGCAAATATAAACGTCCAAAGCCTATACAAAGGTAATTATATTAAAACAAAAATAATCATGTTGAATGAATCAAACTATCTAATCTAATCATAACATTTTCTCAAGTAAATTGAATTTTTCTTTCAAATTTCAAGGGAAATTTTATTTTAAAATTTATTTATCTTAATTATTTTTAAAGTGGTTTTTATCAAGGATCAAAGAAACAGATAACACTGCCCAACAATGAAAATGTCCCGAGCTCAAAAATAGCTGATTCTTATGTATTTCCACCTGCTGAATTAAAAAATCACCATAAAAATTACCGATTAGCTCTTGTTTTGGAGATATTATCGGTCAAAACGACGAAAAAGGCCATTTTGACATATTTTCGAATCCCATTAGATATTAAACAGCAATATAGATCACAATATTTTGTTGAAGTAATAGAAAACAGCTTCCTCTTTGATTTTCAAATTACGCCATGTTTTTAGCTCAATTAGAACTCGAGTTATAACTAAAATACTAAAACTACGTGATTATAAAGGATAATAAACATATATAAAAACATATGGTCTTACTTTTTTAGTTATAACTCTGGTTCTAATTGCGTTACAAACAAGTGGTAATTTGAAAATTTCTATATTTTCATTTCAAATATTGCTGTTTAATATCTAATGGGACTCGAAAATAGATCAAAATGGCCTTTTTTCGTCGTTTATTATTATTATAACCACTACAAAAGCAAACTTTATACGGAATATAGGTACGTTTCCTTTATTTTGGTGCACAACGAGGGATGATCCGCGATTGGAAGTAGGTGTACAACTCTTTGGAAGTATTGTGTAAGTACTTGGAAATGTTTTGAAGTACTTGGAAATATTTGGAAGTACTTGGAAATATTTGGAAGTACAGGTGGAAGTAGGTGTACAGGATATTAGGTCGCGGTTCACCCCTCGGGGCACAATGAATAGAAAAATCATGAAATAAACTTTAGGACAAGGAAAAAAAAATTTTTTGTAGAATTGTGTAATTTATCAAAAATATATTTAAACAATTTTTTAAAGAAAAATCAATATGATTTATTAATAATATTTTTATGTACAAAATGTTTTTCGATTGAATGATTAAAATTAAAATACATTACATAGATCATAAATGCGAGAGAGTACGTTTTTCGATGGTTAGATGCAGATCATTTTAAAAATGCGTTGATTCTTGATTCTGTTCCTGATAGAGTCTCAGTTCCAGGTCGTGCAGACTCTTCTCCGCAATCGTGAAGTCATCTGGATCTTTCTGGACTTTTTCTTCTTTCTTCACTGACTGATTCTCATCAGTTTCACTTGGAAGACATTCATCTGTCCCAGGGATTGTGGATTCTGCTGCGGATGCTTCTGACAAAGTCAAGCGTTGTTTTTTTTCTCGGAAACGACCCGATTTCGAAATACTAACCCGTCGTCTTTCACCGCCCTCATCCGCCACAACCGTTGTCTTTTCCCTCGTTTTCTTATTCGTCCCGAATATCCCATTTATTAATTTATTCATTTTATATTTTGATTCGTCTAGTCCAATATGAACTGTCTGACTGTTCCTTATCATTCTCTGATTCTCTTATTTTCCTACCTATCACCTTCATTTCTTTATCTTTCTCCCTCCCCTCTCTCAACTACTTTGATTATTTTGTCGCAATATTAATTACTGTCAAGTGCATTGATAACCTAATATAATTATGTAATAATATTTATTATTATGCAAATTTTTGTATTATTGTTTTTAACAAAAATAATTTTCAATTTTATTATTATTTTTTTTTTTTTACATACCTACCTATATTTTCAAAGAAAGTTTAAAATATTAAAAAAAAATATCTTTATTCAAACTTAATTTAAAAAATAAAAATATTGACAAGTTTTTGTTTTGCCGAGAGTAGCAGAGTTGTTGATTTACAAAAAGAAACAAAGAAATTATATATCTGTATCTATATATATTATTTATTTGTTTGAGACTAACTATAGTTTCGATGACTTGGCCTTCGTCATCAGTCTTTTTTAATTAGTACCTGGAGCCACCGAGCGATGCACGGTAACTTTTTGCTTCAATTAAAAGCTATATATTAATATTATTTTAAATTTAACATTCTGATAAAATATAAATATATATATAGTACACTCTATATAGTATATATGGACCCCGGATACCCCCCCCCCCGAACCCCCTCTAAAACCCCGCAGTTCGCCCCCCTCGGACCCCCCCCACATTCACCCCACCCCGCACCAGGCCCCCACCACTGCACCACACCTCCTGCACCCCCAGCCCCACTCCGCACCCAGTTTTTGTAATGGCACAGTGGTTTTTATCAGAATTTTAAATTAAAAATAATATTAATATATAACTTTTAACTGAAGCAAAAAGTTGCCGAGCTGTTGTATTTATAGATAATTATAATAATAAAAAAAAATAATCGTATAGGATCTGAAATAAAAACACAAAATTAAATAAGATTTGTTTCCAAGTTATATAAAAAAAAAGCCACTTCAACCACTTTATTTGTAAACACACCTATTTTGTTATGAATCCACCTGTTAATTAAAAAAAATTCCTATTTTTAATATAATATATTAATATTTACTATAAAGTATTCGTGGGTTTTAAAATTAAAAATAAAAGATAATTGAAAAAATGTAAACAAACTTTTTATTGAGATTTTCATCTATCAATAATTACTTTAATTAAGAAAAGATCAATTAAGATGAAATTTGTCGAGGTCCAGTCCTAGCCAGATCGTTTTCTCATCCTCAAAACTTGTTAATAGAATTTGTTTCATCAAAATCGGTAGAGCCGTTTTCAAAATAGAACAAAGATACAACTATACAATCAAATAAATATATAAATATATATACAATTTTTGCTCGTTTAATAAGAGTAGATAGATATATAAATATTATTTTTCAAATTTTAACTGGCTCCCAGCTAAGTAAAGATCGAAAATTTTCAATATCCATACGATATTGACCCCATGAAAAATAATATTTTTAATTAAAAAAGACTGATGATTAAGGCCAAGACTTCGAAACTATAGTCTCAAACAATTAAATAATATATATACAGATATATAATTCTGATATATATATGTGTGTATGTTTATTTGCATCAAGCAGAGGACAACCTCTTTGTTTCTCTTTGTAAATAAAAACATATCTAATATTTATCCAAAACAAAATTAAAAAAAAAACAATTAAAATTTTGTAAAAAATATAATTAAGTTTACTTAACCCTTTCAGTCACGAATGATTTTTTCCTAAAAAAAAACCATTGCTTTGGTAACCAGTTCTTTGAATTAAATTATGAATTTTTCAGGTATATAAAATATACCGAGGATCTATGCTTGTGATAATATGAGGACAAAGTTTAAAAACAGTAAAATTTATTGAATTTAGATATACTAAGCATTTATTTAGTATGTCCTCATTATATGAGGACGCCTTGACCGAAAGTGTTAAGAAAAAAAAAATGAATTGAAATATATTATTAGATATGTTTAATTAAATGTTAAAAGGTTCACCCCCTCGAGGGTCGAACCCAAGTGCCACATATACCTACTATAGGGGCAGTTGGCTAACTTTTTTTTTTCAAAATTCAATAAACTAACTAGTTTTCAATCATAATTTAAATCATGGTCATGCACTGAATGCTTGTTTCAGTTAACAGTAGAATTTTACAATATATAGTACTTTGATGTAACTTAAGTGAAATATTTTATCTATACCTACATAATATTCATCTCTAGGGTTAAGCCAATTGCTCGGATAGTATGTTTGACTCTTGGATTCGACTCTCAAGGGGGTGACATGTAATATAAATTATTTATAAGAACTTCGATTCAGTAGAAGACCCATGGGATTTTTCCAACAAGTTTTATTTCTACTCAAAAAAAAAAAAATTCATTTTTTAAGCGATCTTTCCACTAACCACATGCCTTGTGTTGATTTAAGCTCTGTATGGTTTTAATTTGATGGTTGTTAATATTTGCAATTGGCTAAAATCACAATAGGGACCCCCCTCTATCCAAGATATTATATAGAATTAATGATTAAATGAAAATTCACCCACTAATATATATCCTTGGCCACCGCTTAGAGAGCTCTTAAATCGATTAAAAAAATAAACAAACATTCTTATGGGGTAAACTGTTGTTGAACCCCACTAAAGTGCGCCTCTTCGTGGTGGCTGATTTTCACCAATAGTCTTCCTTTTTATTTAAGGGAGTTCGTGACTGCTTATCAATCTGGTTGATCTTCGAAAAAAATCTTTTGTATTTCTACAGAGTGACAACGTCTGCATACCAAATTTTTTAATTGTTAATAATGAGGTTAATTTCGAATAAAAATCTTTGTTTTGATAATATTAATAAAAAGAATATTGAGATAACTTTTTTCTCATTATAAAAACATTCATTTAACGCAAAAACGATTTCAAAAAATAGAGTTAGAATTCTACACTAGTGCTTTTGTCATATTCTGTTGGCTGCAAATAGCTTTTTATTTTTACATTTATGAATAACTAATTAACTAGACTGTCAAATCTATTGAAAAATGTATCATTCGATTCATAAAAGTTGAATTATTGATCTGTATAAATTTGTTTAAAATGGTATAATTTATATAGAAGTTATAGCCCTTTTAAAAGTTCGGTCCATTTACTTCCATGTTAAAAGGACAATTTTCAATAATTTAATTCTCGGTAATGAGACGGACGATCAACTTCAAATTTCGGTAATAAATATTTAATACCAAATTTCAGTAATAAATATTTAATACATCAATGATTCGATGCTAAAAATTTGAGAAATTTCTTATAAAAATGATATTCAGTCCCGAACTTCCTTAATATCATTTCTATTTAAATATAATTTATATTTAAATTTAAAACTTTTGATGTTTAGTAAAACTATTTTGTATCTATTTAAAAATTATACTTCTATTTCTAATCTATTAATGTGATTTGTCTAATGGCCACAGTTCTAGCGTGGCGAAAAGTGAAACAGGTTCTTACTTTTCAAGTTTCATTTATTGTATTAATAGAAAAAAAAACTCATGAAAGTCTCAACAAAGTTTGTCTTCTTTTGTGAAGCTACAAAAAGGAAATTCATCCACGCTACGGCCCTTAAGGTAGTTGTTTCGCGACAATACTAGCAAAAAGTTAATGCTAGAGTATATAAAACAGACAAGGATTCATAGTTCATAAGCCCAAAATTTTTTGCTGTTTATGTACCAATTCTATCCAATCCCGTGCTCGTTTGACAAATTTGGCTTCATTGTAAGAGATTGAATATTTTTATATTAAAATGACAGATAAAATACATTTTAAAAAATTCTATAAAAATCGTTTTGTTATTTTTTAACAAATGTAATCAACGCCTACGTTACACCTTATGGATATTATAATTTTGAAAAAATCTAGCGCATGCGCGTTTTATACATCTTTCGTTGGTTAAATAAATGCGCTGTTGCCAAATTGTTTTTTGTGTAAATTTTCATTATTTATTCCTTATTATCTCAGAAACTGTGTTGTAACTATGAATCAAAATTGTCTTAAAATATGTATTCGTTATTGTTTAATGTTGGTTTAGTTTTTTATATCAATTTCTTAATTATAATTAAATATGTATGTAAACTATCCTGTATCCCGTATAGTGCAATGTATAAGAGTGAAAAACTCTATTTTTGAAATTTAATATCCGGAACTATATTATTCATAAATTTCTTTTTGCCACCAATCGATGCAGAAGTATTTAAATAATAATCTGTCGAAATTTCAAAAAAATCCTAAGAAAACCCATTTGGCGGAACAACTACCTTAATGACACTCATTTCAATATTTTCTTATAAATAATTTTTCTAAATATGAAAGAATTATTCTAAATAGTTTGGCATTTAAATAAAAAAAACAACAACACAAATTTCAATACAATATTTATTTATTTGTGTATATGTATATACCTATATCATATTTATATAGACATTTCGATATAGATATTATATATTTATATTTTTATAAATAATAATATAATATAATACAAACAGCAAGAGTGGAGAGCATTATATAAAGGCACAGATTAAATCAATTTTAGCTTTAATATCATTTCAAAAATTATTAAACCCTCATCTTTTTATCTGACAACATCCTTGAACCTTCCTTCTACAATTCTTAGCATACACTACTATTTTTTTTTTACTACAGTGCAAAAATACATCGTAAAAATAGAAACTTGAAGATATGAAATTGCATTTTCAAATATGCAACGAAATATATCAAAGATTTTTGCAAGCTGCAATAGAGAGCCTCGGGGAGAAACTTTTTAATAGTTATAGAAATAAAGAGGCGTTTTATTTTTTATAAACATTAATCGCTAAGCGAAAATATTCCCTTTTCTTTATTTACAATTTATTTATTTTTTGATTTTACAGAATATTTTAATTAAAATTTGCTTTTTTTTTTTTGTTATTATTTTTAAGCATACAGGATGTCAAAATCAATAAATTGTCCAAAATAAAGTTTGATTT
The DNA here is from genome assembly GCA_024734495.1 of Forficula auricularia. Taxonomy (NCBI): domain Eukaryota; kingdom Metazoa; phylum Arthropoda; class Insecta; order Dermaptera; family Forficulidae; genus Forficula; species Forficula auricularia. The sequence continues at coordinate 1,949,674 of JALMQS010000841.1, read as the reverse complement.
GCTATTATGGAAAATATTTTAATAATTAATTTTCGATTTTTTTTTAATAGGCTTAATATATATCTTGTGGATTTGATGCTTCGATGGAAGATTTGTTTATCAAAAGAGAAGTTTCGTCTGAAACCTGTGGGACATTTTTGATGACGTATTCTCATGAGAGTGCACAACTTTATTTCGACATCGAATTTTGGAGTCAAAAGATCATTCCTCTCTAGACGTTCAGAGGAAACCCAGATTTACCAACTTGAACTTCTCTTTTGATTTATAATACTTATAAATAGTTTATTCTTATGTTACCTTTTTATGATGATTTTATGTTTCTATTATACAGTTGAACTTGGTTTAAATGCAATCTTAGGGGAAGGCATAAGATTATTCACAAATCTGATAAAATAAGCCAGTGTTGGTTGCGCATGGGACTTGCATACAATTAACAATTATTTATAAAAGCGAATTATCAATCAATAAACCAGCTTCAAGTGTATATGTAAATTTATTTTGGTTAATTATCATAACGCCTACCTTGAGCGCTTCAGAGGAAGGTAATATAAATAGGGTTGCCATTCGTCTGTACCATAGAGTAATATAGAGTGGAAGGCTACCGTATATTGAAAAAGCGCTCTCTAGCGATTGCAGGGCGAAAACTCTTAGTTCTTAAGAGCTATCCAAAGATCATAGAACATTCAAAGCATTTGTCATAGATAAAAGTTACATACCCTTTATGTTATATATATACATATATAAGCGCATTTTTTACTCTTGATAATGTCACCAAAATTTGTCCCGAAGAGAGCGATTTCCGCCATTTTATTGCCCAATGCTTTCGCCCTGGTCTCGCCAGAGAGCTCTGTATACGCTAAAATACATTGGCTCCTTATGGAGCCTTCCACTCTATATTACTCTATGGTCTGTATTTTTTTAGGACAATGTTGTCTATAAAGGCTTCAAAATATTCTTTTGAAAACAATTTTCCAAATTTATTTTTTATCATATTTTTCTAGAAAAAAATAAAATATATATTTTTTTTAATTTCTCACTATATACACCATTCTTATTTTTATATTATAGAATTCTTTGTTTAAAATGTAATTTAATTATAAAATACTATACAAAGGGTCGTATGAAACATATTAGATATTTTTTTATTTTAAAAGAGCTTTCATTATCTCGGAAATCTAACCCAAGTGCCATATCGCTAAATGTGTCATGGTTATTCTTTAATACAAAATTCACTTGACATAGAAGTTAGCAATTTGGCAGCTGGGTTCAATTTCTAAAGTTCATTTGAAAAAAAAAATATATCCTATAAAACGGTTGGGGCGTCTATCAGGTCTAGTGGTTTAGAATTTTGAAAAGATGCAATAATTGTTTTTATATTAAAATGCGTTGCTATACCTATTGTAAAAAATTATGGTATATATATTGAAAAATTAATTATCACATTCTCAATATTGCATTAGTTTATTAAGCCAGGTAACATTTTTTATCTGTTCAACAATGGCAACCCTAACTATAAAATTTATTTTTTAATTTTACTGAATAAAGCCTTGACTTTAAACATGATTTGATTAGTTAGTAATTTTGGATTAATATCTAATTATTTGAAATGTGTAATGTTGAATTATTATAATATTTTATACGCCAGATCTATAGGCAGAAAGATGCAGAGGCACAGGGTCCAGGACGAATGGTAGCCTCTGAAAAGGTGTCAAATATAATTATATTGCTCTGCTGTGCCTTATAAACAATTCATATATCGTTTTATTGCATTATTTTTAGCATTATAACAAATTAAGAGGCCCAAAAATAAAATACATAGGGCCGATGAAAACGATCGTTTTCTGACACTGGCAACATTGCCAATGTTGCACCACAGGGCCGATGAAAACGATCGTTTTCTGTCATTGGCAACATTGCCGCAATGTTCCTGCAACATTGGCAATGTTGCTGCAAGGTTCAGAGGCGGACATAGGAATATTGCTGCAATGTTGCAGCAAGTTTTCTGCAAGTTTAATAATGCAATGTAATATTTCTGCAATATTGCTGCAACATTCATTTCTGTCTGGGGACAGTGAATTCATTTTTTATCTATTCAGTTTTCTCTCAATTTACGCGGTAATTAATTACTAAACTTACTTTTAATACGCTGTCTCATTTTATTTTACTATTCCATTATTGTTGATTACTTTATTAATTATAATTTTTCTTGCTTTTTTTCTGAGTAAAAAAAACAAAACAAAAAAAAAGAACGAATTATCCGCGTAATTCGAGGAATGGGTGTATGTAAAGATTGTTAATTCAATTTGTTTTCGTTTTCAATTAATATAGATATATATTTTTTTTCAATTTACTTTCGCTAATATATTAGGTTTCTTAATTTCCTTTTTATCTTGGGTAACTTGGAATGATATTGATTTTTTTTTCCTTTCACCTGAAAGCGATATTTTCAATTAAAAAAATTGAAAATTATCGTTCCATTTTATGACATCCTGTTCTTTTCAATATAACATTTTGATTTTTCAATTTTTTGTCTATTAATTTGAAATACTTACACGTTTCTTTGTCAAAAGTCACTGTCAACAAGTAAAGATAAAAATAAATATTATTATTATTATTATTTTTTTTTTCATTTTCATTTTTATTATTTCTTTATCAAAATATCACACTCACACTCATTTATCATTTGAGCAGTTTTTTATTTCCATAAAATTTTTATCAATTATTTTATTCAAAATAAGAGTGTAGAGGCTAATTCGTTGCAGATTTTGGAATTGAGGGCGGATGTTGTACGGCTTCCTCTGGAGCAGGTTCATTTGGAGGAACTTGAGGTGGTATCATACCCCCTTCTTCAGCCATACGAAGTCCTATTGTAGCGCCTAATTTAGCGCTTGCTTGTCGAAATGAATCAGATAATTTTTCCTGAAAATATATATTTGATATTATTTGATATATTCAGATTGAAAATTATGAAAAAAAAAGTATGAAGGGGAAAATTAAGAATGCTAATATTTATTAGGGATGGTCTTGATTTGGAAAGATAGGTGAAGAATGGTTACTAAAATAAAAAAATAAATAAATTTTCTAAATATCGGTTGATATAATAATGTCTTATGGTGGCCCTTAATAGATATAAGTAGAGACCGGATTTTTATGCAGCAAAAAGTGCCAAAATATTCCATAAAATATGCAGTTAAAAATGCTAAATATGCAAGTAATATGCAAAATACGTTGAAATATGCAAATATATGCAGTAAAAGATGGCAAAATAAATTTTTTTATGCACTAAAAAATTATAATTGAAGACAAAAAGACTATATATTTGAAGGATGCTATGAAAAAAACAATGATAAAGTAAAAGCTATAGAGACCAAGTGTCAAATATGCACTTTTATTTAGTAAAAAATTGCACAAAATTCTCATTACATTTAATATATTAAAAAATCTTAAAATCAAAGAAATATTAGAGGGGTGTACTTGAATAAAATCAACATAATAAATATAATAATGTTTCAAAAAATGTGATCGGAAAAATATGGGTGGGGGGGGGGGGGGGGTAGTTTTTCCTAACAGGTACGCTTGTATTGTATTGCTTTTATTTTTAAAATAATTAAAATTTAATTGTAAATGTGAATAATTTATTTTTACAAGTATTTTTCTAAATTATCTTAAGGTTATTATGTCTACGGTCACTTAAAATTGATTTATACGATGAAAAAGAGCACTCACATCCTCACATGTAATAGGGACAAATTTAAAGTAACTTTATACTTATATATATTTTTTCATTCTTTCTCCGAAAATTTACTTTTAAAAAATCTGTATTTGGTGCGAAATAGGCAATATTTGACAAAAAACCCTTGAAATATGCAATTTTATGCAATATTCTTCAAATATGCAATTTTATGCAATATTACTCAAATATACAATTTTATGCAATAAGTATTACTCAAATTAGCAAAAATATGCAGTTTAAAATTTGACCCACAGTATCCTAGATATATGATTCGGATAGATAATTGATTCCTGGGTCGTATATGGGGCGGCAAACAAAATATGCAATTGCATAGTAATCCGGACTCTAGTTATAATGAAATATGAATATCATATTAAAAAAATCATTGATGGGGTGGATTCCCAACAAATTTAAAATGATTAAACCCATAAAACCTATGAAATTTAACAAGAAGGTATGCAATTAATAGTGTTTGTAAAGGTTCCAAATCATAAAAGGGGAAGAGACCTGCCAGGTAGTCGCTAGGTCATTCAGCTAATACGTTATAAATGACAAATTCTGCTTATACAGGAAATTAATATATTATATTAATTTTAACTTGTTTATATGATTGATGATTAAATAAATTTTTTTTAACTACCTAGATAATTAATATAAATATTTTGAAAGAAAATTCATAATCTAATTTTAGTCTATTAATAATATAGATATCACAAAAATCTTAAATATATTTGTCTTTCTCTATCTTATCATCATTAATGGCCTTTCCTCACATCATTAAATGCTTTATTATTAATAAATGTAAAAAAAATAAGAATCGAAATGTTAAAAACACTTTCTAATTCTGATTAGCTTACCTGGACTACATTAATACACATGGATGTTAAAGCCAATCCAAAGACTAGATATATAATCGATGCCATCATGTACATTGGATTCTAAAACAAAATATAAATTTGATATGAAGTTGGAGACACCGTTTTATTTTTATATGATTTAAGTAAGATCGAGGGGTGAACCACAATTGGAATTAGGTGTACAATTATTTGGAATTATTTTGGAATTCATTAGAATATGCCCCTTCATCTATTGTCTTCTACTTTGAAATAAAAGTGGAAGTAGGTGTACACGATATTAGGTCGCGGTTCACCCCTCGGGTAAGATAAAAATATATTTATGGTCAAAATCTTGATGTAATATAAATTTATTCAGCCTTTAGTCGACGTTTCGGACTCTCAACGGTAGAGGCTAGCTAAACTTTAGTCGTTCAACTCGAACACATACACAATTCTCCAAGCTATTTAAATCTCACTTTAAAAAATGAGTTTTTGTTTTGTTTTTTGCCCAGACACCAGGAAACAGACAGACAGACATACAGGAATTTTGTTGGGGGTTTTGAGTTTGTTTTTTGACCAGACACTAGGAAACAGACAGACAGACATACAGCAATTTTGTTGGGGGTGGGGGGTTATTTTTCATAACTTTTCTTGAAACGTGTACAGCCAAAATTTGAGGCAATTCGGAGCAATATACAGACAAAACAAAATATATAATATAGATAATATTTGATTCTCGGCTTTAAATTTCTTAGGAACAATTTGGCTAAAAGCACCAATTGAAATTAGATTTTTTTTAAAAACCAACTTTTTTAAAAATTGAAAAATTCGCTCGAATTTAATCATAAAATTTAATACGACCTTTCACTGAAAATTCTATTTTGTCGCTATTTTTAGACCTAGGTTTTTCACTTAAGTACAATTTTCTTGCATAGAAAATATATATATATCAGGGTGTCGTTTCTTTCTTGGCTAATCCGAATGTCCGGAAAGCAAGTTTGGCACTTAGATTCGATTTCTGAGAAGGCGATCTCTTCTGATATGAATAAAATCTGATATAATGAATGAAGAATCAAAAACTCTGCTACTCTCAGAAAAACAAAATCTTTTCAATTAAAACATATCTAATAAGGTCTTTGCATAGAGTAATATAGAGTAGAAGGCTACCGTATATCGAAAAAGCGCTCTCTAGCGAATGCAGGGAGAAAACTCTTAGTTCTTAAGAGCTATCCAAAGATCATATAATATTTAAAGCCTTTGTCATGGATAAAAGATACATACCCTTCATGTTATATATATATAAGGGAATTTTTTACTCTTGATAATGTCACCAAAATTTGCCCCGAAGAGAGCGGTTTCCGCTATTTTATTGTCCAATAGTTTCGCCCTGGTCTCGCCAGAGAACTCTGTAACTCGTATACGCTAAAATACATTTGCTCCTTATGGAGCCTTCCACTCTATATTACTCTATGAGTCTTTGATTCTAGTCTTTAAATTTTTTGCTTAAATACTCGTATACCTATACTTACATTTGGAACAAAGTCTCCAAATCCAATAGTGGACATTGAAATAAAAACGAAATAAAAAGATTCGAAGAAGGTCCATTCTTCCCAAAACCAAAACATTGTAGCGCCTATCACGACATAGATGACCAAGATTACAATTGCGACGGAGATGGGCAGGTTGAATTCATCGTCAACTTCAAATGCCGATGGCGAAGGCGTCGAAGGAACTCCAGCATTTCCATCGACAGGTAAATGAGGTGTGGCTGCTGCCGTTACGGGTGCAGACGCTGCTTGTCCAGGAGGCACGGGAATCCCCGGGACATATTGCTGACTCGGGCGTCGAAACGTTGCGAAATCATACACCAACTGGACTCCTTTCATCACTTCCTATAATCAAATCATCAAAAATTAAATTAATTGTTTTGCTTATTTTTAATCCCATATTTCCTATCATAGAAAAATTACAATTTTAATTATATTATGCACAAATGCAAATATGTAATTGAATGCAAATATATAATTATATAGGCAAAATTGGAACCACAAAGGCAAAGTCTGTTTAATATGGATATATAAAAGAAAATCCCTACAGTAGTAGTTTTAAAATTTCTAAAGAAAATCGTCTACTACTAAAGGGGATTTGTGCCTGCCTCTGTATGTACCTATGTACCTATGTCCGTCCCCCCAGGAGGTGGGAAGTGGGGTCCAGGGGGGGAATCCAGTGGTGGGGGCTAAAGGGTATTTCTTTCTGTGTCTATACCTACATCCAAGGGGCTACTAAAGGGCATTTGTGCCTGTATATGTACCTATGTTTTTCAGTCCCCCAGGGGTGGTTTGAAGGTGGGGTCCAGGGCGTGGGGAGTCAGGGATGTGGGGGTCCAGGTGTACTAAAGGGCGGCATTTCTCTCTGTATCTGTACCTATATCACATACTACTAAAAGGCATTTGTACCTGTCTCTGTATGTACTTATGTTTCTATGTCCTCCCCCAGGGGTTGAGAGGTGGTGGGCAAGGGTGGCGTTGGGGTCTAGGGGATGCGGAGTCCATGGGTGGGGAGTCAAGGGGGTAGTTTACTGGGTTGGAGGGTAATCAGAGGCGGGGGAGAAGTTCCAGGGTTGGGGAGAGGTTCGGTGGGATGGAGAGTGGTTGGAGATGGAGGAGAGGGAGTCTTCAAGTGACAGAGGGTCCAGGGGTCGAAGCTGGTTGGCTAGCAGGAAGCCCACCGAAGGCAGGCCTTACAGCTAGTCATCTACTAAATCCAAGGTGTTATGGATTATTTTATCATGTCAGCAAGTAATTCGCCAGGGCCAATAATTCGGTCTTTATTACTTTCACTTAGCTACCAAATATTAAAAAATTGAAGTTTTGGAATGGTATTTCCAGAAATGTTCTGTTTGAATTCAGAAAATTTCTCAGTACCTAATATGAGGTGATATGTTGAGCGGAATTCAGAGTAAAAGAAAAAACCATACTTCCCCATTATATTCTCTAGAATATAAATGTGAAAGTAATAAACTGTAACGGATCGTTGCTATACTTTATCCTAATAGCCATGGCTTTTATTATACATTCAAATATTATTGTAGATAGTATTATAATCATTTAATATATTTTCATGGTAAATAGTTCTGGGTTTGAATTTGAAATTTAACTAATTATTGGATTCTTATTGTTAGGGATTGTTGGAGGCGTTTGACTTCATTTGGGACGCTGCTACTTCAAAAGACACATCTTAGGTAATTGTGGTCAATCATTTTATTATACAAATTTTATTCTAATCTAATTTTAGTAAAGGTAATAAAAATATTTTTCATTCAAATACATTTCTCAAGAGATAATAATTTTAACATAATACATTAGTTAATTAAAGAAAAAACTTCTCTTTATGATATCAACGCATAGGTATATATAGAAATATATTTTCACTTAATGAAAAATAATAATTAAATTTAATTAATAAGTTGTTATAGTGAAATAAGGACAATAGCTTATGGAAATATTTTTTATTTTATGCCAACGTTTCGTCAACTTTGTTGACTTCCTCAGGGGTCAAACAAATTAACTTCTTTGCATATTTGTCATTTTATAAATATTCATTCTTAGCAAATACATATAGGCACAGATTGAAAATATTTCCTATTATTATTATTATAATTGTATAGTCCAAAAAAATTAGACGCTTCTAAACAAAAGAAATGGCGTACTGTAATTGATTATCGCAAATTAAATGATAATACAATAGCAGACAAATATCCTATCCCTAATATAGTTGATTTATTTGATAAATTAGGAAAATGCCAATATTTCTCGACTATTGACTTAGCTTCAGGATTCCACCAAATTGAAATGGACCCCAAAGATGTTGAATAAACGGCATTTAATGTAGAAAATGGACACTACGAATTTTTACGTAGTTGGTTAGCGCAGCCTCGGCTAAAGAGGAAGACGCAGGTTCGAAACCTGCCAGATGCCAAATTTCATTTTACCTTTTCAAAACAAAAATAATGAAATGATTTATGAACTGCAAAAAATTCGCAAGGCTGAATCATGGAAATTATTCAAATTTACGCTGTTCAATTAATTTAATTAATTACAAAAAAAATAATTATATGTGTTTGCTAAGAATGAATATTTATAAAATGACAAATATGCAAAGGAGTTAATTTATTTGAACCCTGAGGAAGTCAACAAAGTTGATGAAACGTTGGCCTAAAATAAAAAATATTTGCATAAGCTATTGTCCTAATAAGGATATTTCCCTACAACAACTTATTAATGTAATCGATGGACATAAATGAGCCGTTTATTTTGAAAGTGGCCTAAGTCCAATTTTGAAAAAAATGAGTTAATGTTAGTTTCAGTAAGACATAGATGTCTTCTTTTCATATTTATAATATCTCATTCAATGGAGTACAATATCCTCATGAATTCGTGATAATAAAAGTACGAAATATATATAAATATATGTATTTATTATAAAAATATAAATACCTCGAAATAACAAACAGTGGACGTGTGCCACTTTCAAAATAAACTTCTCAAATAATCAAAATAATTAAATTTAATATTATTTCAATTTTTTTATTACATTACATTTGTTTATGTTAATTTTATTTTATTTTAATTGAAAATATTCTTCATTAGGTGTTTGGCCATCATATCACCTTTTTACTTTTAATAATGCCCTTCAAAAATATAGAAATATAGCTCCATCAACCCACTGCAATATACAAATTATACCTACCAATTTAACTATTTCAAATGGATATGCCCAAAATTTCATTGGGGGGGCCATGCTCTCTGATTTCTCTAAGAGTTTTATGTTCAAATAAGCTGACGGGTTCTGATGTGGCCATCCACTTGACTTTACCATAAAACCTGGCCCCTCACTTACATTTAGTATTTAATCAAATTATTTATAATAATGTAGGGGAGGGGGGTTAGTTTTTGCATTTTTAGACTTCTGGGGGCCTACTGATTATGTATACAAAATTTGGTTGAGTTTGGTAAATGGCCAAGATTTTCATTTTTTGACCCTAAACCCTCCCCCTCGCCATTTTGGGCGGTTAGTTTTTGCATTTTTAGACTTCTGGGGGTCCACTGATTATGTATACAAAATTTGGTTGAGTTTGGTCAAACGGCCTAGATTTTCATTTTTTGACCCTAAACCCCCTCCCCCTCGCCATTTTGGGCGGTTAGTTTTTGCATTTTTAGACTTCTGGGGGTCCACTGATTATGTATACAAAATTTGGTTGAGTTTGGTCAAACGGCCTAGATTTTAATTTTAACCCCCCTCCCTCCAGACCCCTTAATTTTTGGCTCGATATACCAAAATCTAATCAGCTCTTAATCTCAATGGACCAAAACTACACAGCCGAAATTTGGTTTCGATATTCACACTAGTTTTTGAATTAGCTCGTCTAAAAATTTGGTAACGCACAGACTAACAGACAACCAGACAGCTTGAACAGACGGCAGACATTTTAACAAAACAGTTATTATACTCGAAAAATATAATTTTTTCAATGTTCACTTATTAGGGCTTTTTTGTAGAGCGAAATGCTATGGTTTCACTCCAATTTTTTTAATCAAAATAGTTTCAGCCGTTTTTGAAAAAACAAAAAAAAACCACTTTCTCATGAACGATTAGAATACTTTACCATACCCTGTATGGTAAAGTAAAAAAAGGAAGCCATCAAATAACTACATTCACTATTAAAACTCATTTTATCAACCATTCTATATATATAAGTTAATTCTGGAATTTCAAATTCTAAAGTTTTTTTTTAATTTAATATACTATACTATATATTAAGCTGCTCCTTATTTTGGATATTTTTAAATATTTACACTGACAGGGGCTCATATGGTTCTAAATAAATAAAAAAAAATATCCCCCAAGTTTCAAGTCTCTATCTCAATTTTAACCTAGTGCTACACAGCGATTAAGTTTCCCATCTAAATAGCATGGGGTTTTTGGCATTGAACGATCAATTTTTTTTATTCTGGCCAAAGTAATGGTTCAAAATGGGGGTAGGGTAAAATAGTAAAAAATTTTCAAGCACATCGGAGAAATGTGATATATTGTCTCATAAATAAATGGAGATATTAATTGCTAATGGGTTTAAAATTAAGTGTGTTAGAAGCCACCTTCTTTAGTAAATAATTAAATTATTTTATTAAATATTAAATATAAGAGATGAGTCAAGGTGTATGGTAAAGTCATGTGGTTGGCCACATCAGTTTATTCATATAGGTAATTATTATTTAATTAAAAAAACATTTATACTAATTTAATAATTTTTCCCATTAATATATCAAAGAATAATCAACATATTAACGAGAATAGTTTTTGATCGCGTTTTTAAACAAGATACTATATATAAATTTTTATAATTTTTCTAATTTAAAATATAACAAAGGTAATTACTATACCAATGAGAATATAAATATATAACAAAGAATAATTACTATATCAATTCTCATTGGTATAGTAATTATTCTTTTGTTATATTAATTAGAAAAATTATAAAATTTATTTAAGTAGTTGTTTCGCGACAATACCAGCAAAAAGTTAATGCTCAAGTATATAGAACAGTCAATAAGGATTCATAGTTCATAAGGCCAACACCTTTTTGCTGTTTTTGTACCAAATCTAGCCAATTCCGTGCTCGTTTGAGAAATTTGGCAACATTGAAAGAGATTGAATATTTTTATACATGACATTAAAATGACAGATAAAATGAATGATAAAATATATTTTAAAGGTCGATTTATTAATCAAAAAGTTCTAAATAAACGATTAAAAAGCTGTTGCGGTAATGAATGAGGAAAAAAACGAAAAAAAATGTGTACTAAGAGTGCTAATGTAGGTACCCGAATAATTGAAGTGGGCGAGTTGGCGAATAACCTAACCTGTTGTCACTGTCAGAAAGATATTTATTAAAAAATATTGTTGATGAAAGGCGATTAGGTTTGAATTCTATTTTCAATAAAATGTCAAGATTGCTATACATTAACTCATGTCAGTACTGGAAAGAAACATACATCTAAAGATGGTGTGAAATGTAGTGACGTAAGCCAAAATTGCACTAGATAAGTTGGGAAAGCTTCAATACAAAATTATTGATAGCGGTAAAATAAATTATTATATATATATATCAGTGGCACAACCACGAGGGGGGGGGGGATAAGGGGGGCTGAAGCCCCCTTGGTCAAGGAAAAAATGAAAGTACCTAAGCAAAAATTAACAAATTTACAAATGAAAATAAAAAAACTATTTGATAAATTTAATAGCCCAAGAAAAATTAGACTTCTGCTGGCCAATAGGTAAATATGCACTAAGCTGGAAATAATTTGAATCGACGTTTGGCATCCCAAATAAGAGTTAGGTGTATGAGTTTACGACAGTTATTATGTATAAAATTTGGTTGAGTTTGCTAAAAATGGCCTAGATTTCGCCCCCCCCCCCCCACCATTAATTTTGGCCCCAGAAAAAAATATTTTCATTATTATAGGTTTGTTTTATTGTATATTTCATTTTTTCTTGTTTTTTTAGTTTGAAAAGATTATAATTTTAAATTTTAACCCCCCCTTAATTTTGGGTCCACATGCACCAAAATCTAACCAGCTCTTAATGACAATGGACCAAAACTAGGTGTGAAATTTGGTTTCGATATTCACACTAGTTTTGAGGCACAGCTCGTCCTAAAAATTTGGTAACGCACAGACTAACAGACTTGCAGACATTTGAGAAAACAATTGTTATTTCGAAAAAAAAAGAAAGAAAAAAACGCTTATTTCATGCACGATCACAATACTTGACCATACACCCTGTGGTAAAGTAAATAGTGCTATACCCTTATCCAGAAAAAAAAATTAAACATATGTACTTTAAACAGTGAACTAATAATAATAAAAATAATAATATTTTCAAAAATTTCTATAAATATAGTTTTGTTATTTTTTAACAAATGTAATCAACGCCTACGTTACATCTTATGAAAATTATAATTTTCAAAAAATCTGGCACACGCGCTTTCTTGCTTTGCTCCCTCTTTCGCTGGTTTAATAAATGCGCTTTATTTACTTAAAATGTTTTTAGTGAGAATTTTTTTATATGCATTTTTCATTATTTATTCTTATTATCTCAGAAACTGTGTTGTAACTATGAATGAACTTGTCTTAAAATATGTATTGGTTATTGTTTAATGTTGGTTTTGGTTTTTATAAAAATTGTACCAAGGGTTTCTTAATTATAATTAAATATGTATGTAAACTTTCCGATATCCCGTATAGTGCAATGCTAAAGAGCCCGAAAAAATCGATTTTTGAAATTAAATATCTCCGGAACTGTATTGTTCATCAATTTCGTTTTTTGCCCGCAAATCGATGCACAAGTATTTGAATAATAATATATCTAAATTTCAGAAAAATCCTACGAAAACGCATTTGACGGAACAACTACCTTAAGATCATTATTTCAAGTTAGAAATATATAAGTTCAGATATTATTTTCACTCAATATTTAACAAAATTCCTACATCTGATTCGCGATTGAATCAAATGTAGAAAACATTCGATATATATATATATATATATATATCCTGCACAAGACTACTGCTGTGGTTGAGGCTATTGGAGTCTGCTGAGAGAAATCTTAAGCCTGGACCAAGAGAAGAATGAAAAAGATATGATCCATCTAGCTTATGATCCTGCATCATTTCGCGTTTAGCCCTCATTCTTGTTTAAAAACGCGATCAAAAACAATTCTCGTTAATATGTTAATTATTCTTTGATATATTAATGAGAAAATTATAAAATTATTTAACTTCATTATTTCAAGTTTGAAATATATAAATTTGAATATTATTTTCACTTAATATTTGACAAAAATCACCTGCATTCAATTCGCGATCGAATCAAATACAGAAACTTATGATTAATTTATACTGTTAAATTAATATTTTAGGCTTAATAAGGATTGACTGGAATATGAAAAGTTTCGATAATTTATTAAAAATAATGTTGATATTTTTATTTTCAGAAAGACAATTCAAAGAAATTGATAATTTGGTCAACCAGCTAATCTCGAACGGGATTTTCGCCACTCAGTCGGACGCCTCCTGGCCTGGGGAAAACCTCACAGCGTTAAGCAAGTAAGTCATTCCTCAATATTAATTAGTTTTAAAAATATTTATTAGATATAGCTATATATATGTTCTCGAATTGATTTAATAATACTTTTGTTATGGTTCTCCTTATTTTGGATATTTTCGAATATTTACGCTGACAGGGGCTCCTTATGGTTCTAAATAAATTAAAAATATCCCCAAAGTTTCAAGTTCATATCTCAATTTTAACCTAGTGCTAAACAGCGATTAAGTTTTCCCAAAGAGAAACAAAGAGGTTGTCCTCTGCTTGATGCAAATAAACATACACACATATATATATCAGGATGTTATATCTGTATATATATTATTTATTTGTTTGAGACTATATTAATTTCGAACTTGGTCTTCATCATCAGTCTTTCTTCAATTATAAATGTTTTTCATGGAGTCAATATCCATATGATATTGACTCCATGAATAACATTTATAATTGAAAGACTTATTGATGAACCAGTCTTCGGAAATTATAGTCTTAAACAAATAAATAATATATATACGGATATATCGTCTCGATATATATATGTGTGTATGTTTATTTGCATCAAGCAGAGGACCTGCTGTTTCTCTTTGGTAGTCAACAACTCTGCTACTCTCGGCAAAAACAAAAACTTTTCAATTAAATTAAGTTTCCCATCTAAATAACATGGGGTTTTTGGCATTGAACGATCAATTTTTTACTCCGGCCAAAATAATGGTTCAAAAAATTTGAAACTCTGCAGACTTTATTCTTATAATAGTAGCTATCTCTCAAGAATTTTTACAGATTTTAGCTATTATAATTTTGGAGTCTATAGCTTACTAATACTAGATATAGCAGTAATTTCTTTAGATGTAACAAAAATTATAGCTAAAAATCTGTAAAAATTCTGGAGGATAAGCTACTATTATAAAGATAAAGTCTACAGAGTTTCAAATTTTTGAACGATTACTTTGGCCGGAATAAAAAATTGATCGTTCAATATAAGCACACATAGATGAAGCCATCGTTCCAGTAATAACCACTAGGCTAAAATTGAGATAGAGACTTGAAAACTTGAAGTATTTTTTAAATTTAGAACCATATGAGCCTTAAAGTGCATATCTTTCACCCTACATATATATCTAGGCCACTAGGAAATATTTTTACTTTATCCAATGCGAAGCATGGGAGAAAGTATTGGAATCGCTCTCGGGGCAAGCGTGGCTTCAAAGGGTCCTCAGGTAAAGACTACGGAACCCATGGACTCAATTAAAGTCACAAATTGTAGTATTCAATTAGGTTGAATTTTAGCACGTGGGCGGTTTTGCCAAAAATTACATGGGGTCTCGTCGAGAGGCCAAAAAGTGCGATTTTTCATTTAGTGCGTGCGTATGGATGGATGTATGGATGTTATCGTTTTTGGCCCACGATTTTTTCCACACCGTTGCACCAATTGAAATAAAATTGAAAACCTACCATTAGTTTAACAAAATGAAGCGCTGATTAGTTTTTGGTACATATCGGACCACAAACATTAGTACTTTATTTCAGTACTTTTAGTTTTTTCTAAATATCTTGAAAATGACTTAACCAATTTTGATGAAATTTAATATCCTAATTAAGTACCTTGAGGACCACAAAAAAGGTTAAATAAAGTTTTTAGTAAAATTATATTTTTAAAGTACTTTACTCAAGAACATATTAATATTTCAAATGAATTTGGATAAAGTTTAGCAACGATCCGTTGCAGTTTATTTTTAAATGATATTGATGTGAAAAGGAGATACAGAAGGTCCATCTCCTAAAGAGCCTGTATGGGCTGTCCCCTCCATCGCGAAAAAACAGAGTAGAAGGAAAAAGACGGAATCACGAGCCAAATCTCAGAAAATAGATACAATCCAATTTACTAAGTTTTTAGGGGCTTCGAGCAGTGGTAAATTCTCCGATCGATAAATAGGTTTTTAAATTTATCTCCCACTTAATTTCACTAATTAAATAAAAATAAAATTAATATAAATTAATATATTATTTTTAATTCATCTTATTTTATAAGTGCGGAGTGATCGGTTTGGGATGCTCTGCTTGATTTACTGTGCCCCGAGCAGCCCCCTTGGGGATCAGCATTTGAGGGCTGGCGAATTTATGGAAATATGAACGAATACGATCGGCTGGCTAAATGGGCATCTATGTTCCCGAGGCCAATAAAAAGAAATACATTTTTTTTATAAGTAATAGATTTAATATACATCGTTAATTAAGTAACATGCTATATGGTTAATTTTTGGTTCAGTGACCGTCTAAGAATCTTTTGTACTGCTTTGCCATTTCAACCACCCCAAATCAACCAACTTACCCTTTAGCTAAAAAATAATCTTAAATAATAATAAAACAATAAAGAAATATTTTATTGAAAACTAAAAAATTTTTTTACAAGAAAGATGTAATACAAGAGATGTATTAGGTACTTAAATATAAAAATGAAATTTTTCAATTTTTCTTTTTTTAAATTTTGATAGCTATTTTAATATATATTATTATTCATATAAACTGTTTAATCAATACACGAGATTTCGAATTTTCGTAAAAAGAAAAAAATATTTGTATTATCGCTTTAATTAATAAATTATAATATGATCCACCATGCATATTAATTTAAATTAAATTTTTGACTTACAATATATAAATTAAAAAGAAGAAATTTCATCAATGATTATTTAAGACAAATTTCACTCACTTGAACTGGAACAGTACGGCGAACTTTTCTACAGCTTCCTGTATAATAAAGTCTTCTTACAAAAGCCCATAAAAATTTAATGCCTCTTGTGAAAAGTTTGCCAAAATCCGCCAATAGAATCAAGAATAATGGTATACCAAAAATGGCATAAACTATCGTTAATGCTCGGCCAGCTGTCGTCGAAGGAGATATATGTCCATATCCTGAAAAAATTATGCATTTTTATTTATTTGTATACATACGAATTTTATTTTATATTATTTAAATAATAGGGGAGAGGTGGGATGAAAAGGACACGTATTGAAAGGGACAATTCAAATAACTCGCTAAATAAAGGTCGTCTCGGAACAAGATTATTTTTGTTCTGTGGCAACCCCAAAGTACATACAGTATTAGTTTTTACTAAATTGCTGTTAACCGCATAATATATAGTACCTGGAGGCACCGAGCGATGCTCGGCCAACTTCTTCCTTCAGTTAAAATCTTTATTTTAATATTATTTTTAATTTAAATTCTGATAAAAAGGTCGATTTTGTTGAGGGCCGTTTTCAAATTAAAAAAATACAAATATCTATATAGTATTCGACCACTGTAGCCCCCCCCTCACTTCCACCCCGCTCGACCCCACACCCGGATCCCCCACCGCTGCCCCACACCTGCTGCACCCCCCATCCACCACACCCAACCCCGCTCCGCATCAAGATCGCTTTCTCACCATCCTCAAAACTTGTTAATAGAGTTTGTTTCATCAAAATCGTTAGAGCCGTTTTTTAAAAAATAAAAAAAATGCAAGTATATATATACCTGAAGGCAGAGCTTTTTGTTCGGGTTTAGTTAATACTTGACAACAACACACCACAATCACAATAGTTCTTTAAGGCCTTTGAAGAACAATTAGCCCAACCCATTTTCTGTCTGGGTACAATAGTAAAAGGAAAAACTTTTAAAACCTTAAGAATGGAATTTTTCTACCTGAGAATAATTAATTTGATTACAATAAAACCCATCAAAAACAATTTTGTCGAAGATGAGACCGTGACGAATCGAATTGTCCACCCCAAAAACCCCTAAGCCGTGAATTTCATCAAAATCGGTAGAGTCGTTTTCAAAATAGAACCAAGATACAAATATATATATAAATAAATAAATATACAATTTTTGCTCGTTTAATAGAGTAGATTATTATAAAATATAAAAATATTTATATTAAGCAAAAGACATCTTTTCATTTATTTCTTTAAAAATAAAAACTCATCAAAATAGCAAAATACATCTACTAATACAAATAATTATTAAATAATTTTATTTAATTACATAGCAGCCACTGCTTACATGATAAAATTCATATTTAATTTTGCTTACATTACAATAAATAATTTTTTAATTAAATTGAGCTTTTAGGCCATATGTATTTCAAAATTGGAAAAATTAAGCTTTATTTTCATTAGGTATTTTTCACTATTTTTGCCTTTAAGAATATCTAGTTGCTCCTAGAGTTTATTACGATATTTTAGCAAAGTGCAGATCGATCGGACTCGAAATCCACCCCCGCAATGCGTACCCCGCATTTTACAACATTACGAATTTTGTCTTATCTTTTGAGAAATCTTCAAAATAAAAATTCTATTTATTTAAAAAATACTTAAAATAAAATTAAATAATAAATAATTGATATTTTTCCTCAAAGTTCAAAATCTAAAGAATTTTTTCATTAAAATCTTTTATACTAGCACGAGATAGACAGGTGTACATATGGTATATAAAGAAAACCTATTTTTTTCTATTAAATGTAAACATTTCACCACAATCCCGCCATCATAAGGACACAAAAATTTTAGATTCCCTCAGAGCTGTAAATAAGACGTTTTTGGTTTGCATTTGATTTGATCGCGAATCGAATGCAGGTGATTTTTGTCAAATATTAAGTAAAAATAATATCCGAATTTATATATTTCTAACTTCAAATAATGAAGTTAAATAAATTTATAATTTTCTCATTAATATATCAAAGAATAATTAACATATTAACGAGGATTGTTTTTGATCGCGCTTTTTAAACAAGATATATATCGCGAGTCTACTGCTGGTTGAGGCTATTGGTGTCTGCTGAGCCTTCAGGCTGGACCAAGAGAGAATGAAAAAGATATGATCAATTTAGCTATAATCCAGCATCATTTCGCGATTAGCACGCATATTCTTTTTATATCAAACACTGATATGGATCACCAAAGCGTCATGGGGGCTAATCACATATGTGTGCTGGAGTATAGCTAAATGGATCACATCTTTTTCATTCTCTCTTGGTAGAAACTTAAGACTCCAGCAGACTCCAATAGCCTCAACAAGCTTTGTATTCTCGCCATATATATCAAGTTCGAAAACAATTCTCGTTAATATGTTAATTATTCTATGATATATTAATGAGAAAATTATCAATTTACTTATATCTTGTTCTCTATTTTAATTCTAATATTAATTTCTTCTTTTCTATAGGCAAATGCCAATGCCCAGAGGACAGAGAGAATGTATTGCTTCATACTTTCACTATCCCTGGCTCAGTGAAAGTGAATTCTCCCAGACATCTCTCTCAATGTTGTAAGTTTCTATTTTATTTTATTTTATTTTCTAGCTAGCCCTTTGAATAAATTTTCCGTTAATTTGAAATCAATTTTATAAAATATTTCCATGCATATATATTGGATTATTATTTGTAATTTAATTTAATTTATTTTCTTAGAAAGATGGACTGGTTTGGAAAATAAGTAGGTTTTAATGAAAGGCAGTCCATAAATTATTTAAATTTTATTCAAATTCCGACATTTCCGGGACTTTTTTCTCTCCTTCTTCAGCGTATTCAAAACTATTCAATACCCTGAAGAAGGAGAAAAAGTCTCAAGCACATCAGAATTTTGAATAAAATTCAAATAATTTAGGTTTCTGCTCGATAAACCTACTTATTATTTGTAATATTAATTTATTTAGCTTTAATGCAAATCGATTACTATATCCGCACCCAGATTTCATTCATATAAGATTTGTTGATATGAATATAAAGTACTTTAATAAAGCTCATTATTCTAATATGTGTAATTCAAAGTGTTAGGAAGTAATGGTACCTGGTAAGATAAACAAACACTGTACTATCGCTCTAGATATTCAACCTATAAAAAAACTCTCGCGAAGTATCATTTTGATAATTTAATATCCTAAATGAATGGTCATTATATATAATTAGCTCAGATCAATATTTTAGAAGTATACTAATTTTGCTTCGTCAAAGTGTTAGGCAGTAATGGTTAAATGTACATGATAAAAAAGATAAACACTGCTCTATCGCACTAAATATTCAACCTATAAAATAACTTTCGGAAATATCATTTTCATAATTTAATATACTACAAGAATGGTCATTAATATATAATTAGCTCAGATCAATATTTAGGAATTTTTTCTGGTAAAACTATACAACATTTTTTGAAATTATTAGCGGTTTTATATAAAGGGTACTCTCCACTATGAATGTTAAAATATTTATCAAAATTAGAGTCATCAACCAAATTCAATATTTTTTGATTCAAAAAATTATTTGGACAATTCACTGGTCTTCGCTTCTTATAATGAAAAATATTTAAATTCCCATAACTGGTAAATCATTAATTTTAGAGATTTCATCTATATAAGATTTTGTTAAGAATTTAATTTACTTTAATAAAGCCCATTATACTAATTTGTGTACGTCAAAGGGTTAGGCAGTAATTTGAAAGGGTTATTTTTTTGTTGTTGAATAAAACATAACACAAGGTACATTAAAAAAATATTCTCTTTCGACGTTTCAATCATTTTTTCTTAATGTATCCTGTGTTAGTTATGTTCAACTAAAGGAAAATTTTTAACCATTTTAAAAGAATAAAACATCCTCAAAAATTCCTTAAAAATAAATTTGAAAGAATTCTTAAACTCAATCTTATAGTATAAATAATTAATAAAGTTGTTGTAGGGAAAAAAGGACAATAGCTTATACCAATAATTTTTATTTTTTGCCAACGTTTCGTCAACTTTGATGACTTCTCAGAGCTTAAAATAAATTAAATTCTTTGCATGTTTGCCATTTTATTAATATTCACAGATTCTGTTTGATGACTGGCCTTATGTGTTTGCTAAGAATTAATATTGATAAAATGACAAATATGGAAAGAAGTTAATTTATTTAAGCCCTGAGGAAGTCAACAAGTTGACAACTAGCAAAAAATAAAAATTATTTGGATAAGCTATTGTCCTTATTTCCTACAACAACTTTTATTAATTTAATCGATGGACATAAATAATCAAAATAATTATTATTAATTAAAAGATCTTAAGAAGAGGTGGCAGAAAGAATGAACTACAATTTATAATATATGTTCTACATTCAAAAAAATTAAGAAATGTATTAATAATAATATCCTATTGTGGTGATTACGGTTAAACAGTAAATCACCCCGTTGAGGAAGGACCAAGATTTCTGGCCACTGTACGTTCTCACTCCCGCCTCGTGGGCCGTATGCAGCTGCTCTTCGAATTCCATAAGACGACGTCGAGCCATTGATTTCCAATCCTCTTCATGTAAACTATGACTTTTCAGCCACAGGGCGTCTACAAAATCCCTTTTAACGCGTTTCACTCCACATTTATATAAACTTTCAAAAGTACCCTCTGTGAAACGGAACATCAGGGCACCTAAACCGCACAGAATAAGCATTAGAATTAAATCGCTAATACAACGATTACGTTGAGCTTTAATTCGACCAACTTCCACTGGATGGATTTTAACAAAAAGTCGCCATTGATTGCGCGTTTCGCGAATAATAACGCGCCATGGAATACGTTTTTCTTCTTTTTGAGGAGTTGGCACCGGAGTTATTTTTAATTCTGGGACTTTCAAGCTATCTTTAACTTCTTTTTCTTTAATTTCTTCAGACAATTCGTCGTTCACTGAATCTGAATCTGAAACTTTTATACTTGACTTTCGAGGAGCTCTTTTTGGAACTTCGGGTTCGGTTAATTGTGGGCCTTCTTGTTTCTCTTCTGAGGAAGCACTCATTAAAGCACTCCTTCTTTTTATTTCTTCGGAAGACAATCGATTCTTTCGCTCTGGAGGTATCGCTGTAACTGGTTTGTCTTGTGTTTTACTTTCTCCATTTCTTAATTTCACTTCTTGGCCATTCAAAATAGTTTTGTTTGCTTCAGGCGTACGTGGCATTGAGGAACTTCGTTTCTTTAATTCTTCTTTTTCAGTGGTAGACGTTCTTGTTCTCGCTTGGGGTTTTTCTTCATGTGCACTTGCACTACGTCGTTTTATTTCTTCTTTTTCTGCTGTAGATGTTCGTGACCTTCGTTCAGGAGGTTGTACAATCGGAGCCTCAGCTGGTCTGGGCTTTTCATTATGCGCTGAGGAACTTCGCTTTTTAATTTCTTCTTTTTCAGCCGTCGAAGTTCTCGAACGACGTTCCGAAGTTTCTCCTTTTTCTCCATGAACAGATACGCTACGTTTTTTCACTTCCTCTTTTTCAGCTGTTGATGTTCTTGCTCGTCTTTCACCAGTACCAGAGGATTTACTTGGTTTTTTTACTATTTCTTTCTCATGGTTAATTTTTTTATCTGTTGGTTCTGGCCATAGAAAATTGCTCGATTCCTCTTGTGCAAGAGGCGCTATCCTAGATTTGATATCAAGGTCTTTAGGGCGTTCTTTTTTCGGAGATTCTGAAATAGTTTTAATAATTTTCTTCTCTTCTTCTGCTTTTTTCCGTAGTATACCTTCTAGAGAATCTTTGACTGTGATCACTTCGCGGACAGAGTCCTCGTCAACACTAGAAATGGATTCATCGCCGTCATTCCCCGGAGTCGGAGTCGCTGCTCTTTGCCTAACATCAGGCCGGCGTCGTCTTAATGTCGTAGATGTTGACGTGGATGTAGTCGATATAATCGTGGTCCCCGGAGAACTGGTAGCCGTCGAGACCTCTGGCTCGCCTCCTCGGGCTGAAGCCATGGCCACGGCGATTCCACGCACGACAAAAATGCAACTGTTGTTTAGAGAAACAAAAAGATTTCACTTTGTTGATGCTTAGCCAAAAGATTTTCTATTTATAACACTTCGAGACACACAAACACCCACGCAAGCACTCGACGCTTGGATTTTGGTAAACGCAAAGAGAATCTTTCAGGAAGTGTTTCACGCTAATTATTGTAATTCTTAAAATGAAATGGAGTAAATTTCACAATAATCGTATTGGTCACTGTCTGAAGAAATTTGCCGACTGAGCCGAATAGCGCTACTGCGTCTATTTCAGGGCTTCCCCGCCCCGAACCCCCCCGAGGCGCCCACTTTGGGTTGCGCCGACGCTGCGGATACCGCCCTCTGCTCCTACTCTTACAATTCACCTCGTCTCCTCTTGATTCAACCAAGCTAAAAGGTTACCATTCTACCCATATTCGGGATTTTTATCAAATTGCAAAATATTTAAATGCAAGACTCAGCCGATAGATGGCGGAGCGACCATCATTTTCGTCTTTCATTGATCGACTTCGGCGCCAGACGTTGAAACTGTCGCCACAGAGGCTGCGTCCCCACCATTTAGCATCCTTTTATGATCTTCAAATAAAATAAATCAGAAATTTATTAGAGTGATGACCTTCGAAATTTTATTACAAAGATTATAAGTAATGATTAAGCTAAATTAAAAACAAAAACAAATAATTGTTGAGTTGTTTATCAAAAAACTAATTTCGACTGAAACCACATAGAAAAGTAATTTTTAATGAGAGAATCTCATTAGAGTGTAGACATTTCGACACCTGGTTATGTGCACTCTGATCAAATTATTTAGTGAAAAATGTGTTATTTTTTATTTATTTTATTTTCATGTATGGCCATTAAAAATATTCATATTTGTTGGTAGATAATTAATTATTTTAATTATCAAACATATTTTAAATGTAGATTTGAATAATTTCTAAAATAACATATAAGATAAAGAATTGATATCAAAAAGTTCTTTCCTTAAATTTTATTTTTATATTCACCGAAATCATTGTCTTTTAATGATAATTTTCCTTTTTGAATATAAATAAAAATTATTATTTTGCTATTATCTTTTCTTTTTTAGGGAATCAAACTTTATTTTCTAGAGAAACACTTGGTAGATAATTCGAACGAAAAACGGCATTTTATTCATTTGTGCGAGGGAATTCGCCCAGAGTAGACGCGACGTGGAGGCAGTCATCCTTTAAAGGTAAGCGCAAATTGCCTGAACTCTAATTAGTTTCTATAATTCTTCGACATTTTCATTAAAATTAGCTATATGAATACTTAGATATCTAGTTCGACCCAAAACAGTCAACTCTCAAAATGAAAACTTTATCTTTTATTGAAAATATTTAAGGTAGTGCCACCCCGCCCCTGCGCCCCTCCTCCGCCCCCACCCCACCCCAAACGCGCTTCCCATCCCCGGATCCCCCACAACTGCACCCGTCTCCGGCCCTCACATCCACCGCCCGCACTCAGTTTTTTTACATTTTTAGCTTTCTAATGAATTCCACACATCGCCGCCGTAAGCCATCCATTTGTTTTATATTATACCGATTTGCCCACATTCGTTCTTATTGATAAACATTATAAAAATAAATAGGAAAATAATAATCAAAAAAATAATCGTATAGGATCTGAAATAAAAACATAAAATTAAATAAGATTTGTTTCAAGTTATATAAAAGACCACTTCGAAAAAAAAAAAAAAACCACTTTATTTGTAAACACACCTGTTTTATTATGATTTAGACACTTGTTTTTTTTTTTTTTTTTTTTTTTGGCTTTCGGCCATGGTGGCCACCAGCCATTTACGTTATTTATTTTTATTTTTAAATTTTGTCTCTACCTCGGGTCAGATTTTAGCCGGATGCCTCGAGCCGGATTCGAACTCGGGTCCTCTTGGTTAGCTGGCTGACATGCTACCGCCTAGCCTACCCGACCCCTTAGACGCGTTACTTAAAAAACAAACAAAAAATTCCTAATTTTAATATAATATATTAATATTTGCTATAACCTATTAGTGGGTTTAAAATTAAAAACCAATTAAAATAAAAGATAGTTGAAAAAAAATTTAAACAACTTTACTGTGAGATTTTTCAACAACACTAATACTTTAATTAAGAAAAGATCAATTAGATTAAATTTATCGAGGTCAGACACAAGCAGATCCTTTCTCATCCTCAAAACTTTGTTAATAGAATTTGTTTTAATAAAATCAGTAGGAGTCGTTTTCAAAATAGAACCAAGATACAAATAAATATAAATAAATATATATAAATAAATAAAAAAATAAATAAATAATGACCTTTATTATCCAATACAAAAATACAAATGTTTTACAATTACAAAAAAAAACTTCGACCTCGAGGCCCAAAAGCCTCATCATCGAATGTCCATTTTTTTTAATTTTTAACATATTTTTCTCACTCCTTATTTTGGTAAGGGAAAAAATTGATAAAAAAACCCCATACTTTTTATTTTTAACATAAAAAAAGAAAAAAAACACAAAAACAAAACAAAATGAATAATGATGAAATGAAGAGCACTAAATGAGAAATGAAGTGTCACATCCGGTATATTTCGTTAATTAGAGGGTTGAGATTTGATTTCTAGGTTTTCTTTTAGAGAAGTCATGTTTAGTCCGATTCTTATTATATGGTTGTTGATTCTAGGTGGAGGAATGGATATATATATATATAAATAAATATATAAATATATACAAACAATTTTTGCTCATTTAATAAGAGTAGATTAAGAAACTCTTCTTACCATTGT
>JALMQS010000841.1:1851255-1924295 GCA_024734495.1 Forficula auricularia | reverse complement strand
TTTGCTCATTTAATAAGAGTAGATTAAGAAACTCTTCTTACCATTGTTATAAAAAACTAAACCAACATTAAACAACAACTAATACATATTTGAAGAATTTTAAACATAGTTACAACACAGTTTCTGAGATAATAATGAATAAATAATGAAAAATGTATAATGAAAAATTTACACAAAAAACAAGCTGACAACAACGCATTTATTTAACCTAAAAAGTAGGTTACTTTACTATTTTTTTTTACGTTTTTCCCTTCAGCCATTGTCGCAACAGCTTTCAATCGCTTATTAAGAACTTTTTGTTTTAAAAATCTTCCTTTATAATGTACTTTATCTGAAATTTCTATGATAAAATATATACAAGCTCGGACATTGTTGCCAGATTTGTCAAACGACCACGGGATTGGCTAGAATCGGTACATAAACAGCAAAAAGTTTTGGGCTTATGAATTCTGAATCCTTATTATCTGTTCTATATACTCTGGTATTAACTTTTTGCAAGTATTGTCGCGAAACAACTACCTTAAATAAAACTTTAATTCATTTTTTATAATTTTTCGTAATTTTTTCAAAAAGTCATTAAAAAAGTCTGGCGTGACTTAGGCACACCATATTAATTTACTATACACCTTTCTCACACAATTATTTTTATATAATATTATTACTATACTAAAGAACAATGTCAGATTTTGATTAGAAAGATTGAGCTCCGCCTGCGAATGCATTCAGATGGTACGCTCTGATTGCGGGTTGCATTGGCAGGCGCTGAATATGAAACGAGTAGTCGTTTATTTTATCATCATCATCATCGAGTATACAGTCATAAGACTGATTTGATGCAACAATCCGTCTCAACTCGACTCTGTCCCCCGCCAGCTGTTTGACCTCTCTAAATGTCTGGCATCTCATATCCCCAATTATTTGGTTGAAATATTCTAATCTGGGTCTTCCCCTTCCCTTTTTCTTTCCCACCTCCCCCTCCAAGATATCCCTAAGCAGTCCCCCATGTCTCAGTGTGTGCCCCATCATCTGACCTCTTCTCTTCTTCAGACTCTTCCACAAGGTTCTTCTTTCTCCGATTCTTCCAAGAACTTCTTCATTTGTAATTTTATCCATCGATTTGATATTCATCATTTTTCTGTAGCACCACATTTCGAAAGCCTCTAATCTCTTTCTCTACGCTTTTCTAATTGTCCAGGTTTCACACCCGTACATGGCTATGCTCCATAAATATGTCTTCAATAGCAACTTTCTGTTTTCTAAGCTGATTGAGGAGGAGCATATTAGTTTTTGTTTTGAATTAAACCCCATTTTTGCTTGGGCAATTCTTGATTTAATTTCGTTTTCGCTCCTCCCATCCCATGTTATTTTACTTCCTAGGTAGCGGAATTCCTTAACTCTTTCTAGGTTTTCTTGGTTAATTTTGATGCATTCCTGTCTCGTTTGTTCTTTTTTTGTACATACTAGGACCTTGGTTTTATTCTTGTTTATTTTCATTTTGATTTCTTCTATTAGCATTTGGTTAATTCCATTCAGGGCGTCCTCTAATTCTTTTTTATTGCTTCCTAGAAGGGCAATGTCATCGGCAAATCTTAACATAGCGATCTTTTGACCTTGGATTTCGATACCTGTATCAATTTATATAAAAGATATTATTTTGCCGATGGTAATAGATTCAAATTTACAAGAAATCATAAGTTGGTGTCATCTAATTCTAATTCGAATTTTGAATCTCTTCAAACTTCGACCTTTATTTAAATTATATGGCATGGCTATATGTTTAAATTTAGAATCACTATATCGCGAAATTTTACAAATTAAGATAACAATCTTTGAGTAAAATATTTTACGCGTGTTCATATGTCAGAGAGGTTCGCATCCTGCAGGTGAGCCAGGTGGCCCGGATTGCTATTACTGGCACTCGGGTTCGATTCCCGAGGGGGTGAAAAACAACCCCTCTCACATATAATTAAAAATATTCCATTCCATCGGATTGAATAGATGACACAAACTTATGATTTCTTGTTTATTTTATAGACTGCAAATCTTGTTAAATGCTGTTCATAGTTCATTATGATTCATTTCTTAGACTTTTAAAAGCGTATTAATCACTAAAATATAATATGTATGTGTTGATCTTTTGGGAATTCTAGCTTTGTGGCATGCTCTCATTTGTCATGCTCAATTTCGGCAGTTTGAAAGCCGATCTTGTAAAATCAACTTTATGAAGTTGACAATTGGCTCTTTGCCGAAGAAATTCACGCTGGATAAATGCCGAAGTATCGAGATGACATTTTATAAAATAAAACATTTTTAAATTGATATTTGATTGTTTCCGCGTCACTTTGACTGTCGCCACACAGTCCATTGCTTGATTTATTTACTCTCGTTCAATATGTTATGAAATTCCATTAGGAGCGGTCATAGAAGAAATAGTTTTACTTTAAAACACGTAATATAGGAAAATATTGTAATTGTGTATGAAGCTATTGATATTGTTGAAAATTTTCTTGCCGAGAGTAACAGAGTTTTTAATTTTTTTAATAGGAATTCGATGATAATATCCTCTTCTTGACGGAAATGAACACACACGCACATAAATATTAATTTTGAAAGTGGCCTAAGTCCATTTTTTGTTATTTCGAGATATTTATATTTATCATCATTGGGATTCAGTTCCATAACTTATTAATGTAATTTTTGTTTTTCAGAGGATGAGGAACAAAATAAGTGTTTATTTATGACTTGTCAATTGCAACGTTTTTATTGCAGCTTCTTCAGGCTCTACAAAGGAGCAAATACATATATTAAAAAACACACTCAAAAACATTTCTCATTCATGCAATAAAAGTGGCGAAACGTTGCAATTGATAAGTCGTAAATAAACACTTATTTTGTTTCTCATCCTCTGAAAAACAAAAATTACTAACTTTTAAGCAGTTCGGTGTTGGTTCTAGGTGAAACATTTTAATATAATAATAAAAATTACATTTATATTTATATTTTTAAAGTATAAACACATAAATTTATATGTATTTTGATATATTTATTTTGACAAATTCATGGAGGTATTTTGCTCCATTGACTGTGATATTATAAACATGAAAATAAGATACCCTAGTAGCACAGTGTTTCAAACTATATAGTAACTATATAGCGACTAAATAGATTTTCGATAGGGTATCGTCGCCTTAGAACGTAAACCTGCTAACAATAAGAAAATTTTACAGGGCATGGAAAAATGAAACAAAATTTAATATTGTTGTTATGGAAAGAAACTACTGATATTTTTCTCATTTTTTTTCTACAACTTACGATCGTAGTTTTAAGTAGCAGTTTTACTTGGATGATGCTGCATCTCTTTTTCTTTCGAACGGTAATAATATGTCATATATGTTAAAAAATGAATTTAGCAGATTTACACTCTAAAGCTACGATGTCTATACCTAAGTAAAACTGGCATTAATACATTTTTTCAAAATTGGACTTACGCCACTTTCCAAATAAACGGCTCATATATGGAATTTTATATCTATATTTTTTTGATTTGAAATATTTTTTTGTTTTTGCTTATTTGGAAAGTAGAAAAAACTTATTTTCAAGTATATTTTTCCCTATCTATCCTGATTCTATTTGTCTCGATATCTACAATGAACGGTCGTAGAACAGTTTTTTCTGGTACAAAAATAGTTTAATTTTTTTAAGCAATTAGTTTTTGGACTTATAGGGTATTTTTCGTCATTAACTTAACTAAGCTTATACAAATTATTAAAGGAGACAATAAAAGAGTGTCTTCTGCTGGAATTATAAATTTTATTTATAACGAGACTATAGTTTCGAGGGCTTTGCCCTCTTCATCAGTCTCAATTCCGGTGAATCAATTGTTATAATAGACTGATGAATGTATAGAGATAAATTAAAAATCTCCAAAATATAATTTAAAAGATTTTTTAAAATTTTTTAAATTTTATTTCCTCTTTGTGAAACACCACTATATAGTAATCCGTTAAAGAATTCCTGTGTATAATTTTATGTTTAATAATACATAACAATTCTGTCTGTACTCACTGTATTGAGTTTGCAAATATAGTAAGAACTAATTGTTTTTTTTATATATAATTTATTTTGTTTTATAATTATATTCATACATGTTATGCTCATTATAGCTCATTAGAACTGAAGATGGAATTATATAATTAAAGCCGAAACTGCTTTCTACAATTGGGAGTTATTATTCTACAGAGGCTTTCTTTACTGGCTGAATTCCTCTCTTTCCTAATTTATAAATTATTATTATTATTATTTTTTTTTTTAGAAATTCATAAGATGGTGTCATCTATTAAATCCGATGGATTGGATCATTTTTAATTAGGATTGTTTTTCACCCCCTCGAGAATCGAACTTGAGTGCCAGTAACAGCAATCCGGGCACTCGGGTTCGATTCCAGAGGGGGTGAAAAACAACTCTTCTGACATATAATTACAAATAATCCGTTCCATCGGATTTAATAGATGACACCATCTTATGATTTTCTAAGAAAATTTGAATCTATTACCATAGGCAAAATGAAATCTTTCATATTATAAAATAATGCTTATTATTTCTGCGTGAAGGTTAAGAGTGAATTAATATACCCACGACAACTCAATAATGGAAAGACATAGAAATTTATTTCAACTTAACAAGTGTGCATTTGTACAGAGGATAAGGGGGATTAATTTGGAAGAATTAAGTGGAAGGATTGAAATGTTTGTGTTAAACTGCATCTTAGTAACAAGTATTAAAATTCGCTTTCAAATAATTACTAAATCAGTAAAATTACTGAGTTTTCACATATTCTTCTAATTTTATTTATCGTTTGTAATTGATGGTGTTACCATTGAAAGGGTTTTCTATGCTTCAATTGTACGGGAGATCTACTAAACACTCGCGCAATTGATTTTTGGTCTTTCAAATAACCCATATTTTACGACACATCTGAGTCTACTATACAAAACGTTAGCAATTCTTTGTCCCCATGAGTCATTGACTCGGATCGTTGGTGCCAAGTTTATGAGTAGCTGTAGTGATCGAAGGAAACCTTCGATTTCAGTCCACACGTCACTCGAGTTGTATCAAAAAACCTCTGATTTTAAAAATGATTGTGGCGTTATTTTAGACAAATATTGTATAACTTGAAAAGATATCAAAATTTTACTTTCTTAAAGTTATGTACAAAAAACTTGACTCAAAATTCAGGAGAGAGAGTTTACTCCAAAATGCCTATGGTGAAAATATTGAGAAAAAAATATTCTATCGTTGAGAAGTTTGTTTTTCATTTGCATTGATTTCTTATTTATATATAGATTTTTGAATAATGTCACAAAGAGAAACAAAGAGGTTGTCCTCTGCTTGATGCAAATAAACATACACACATTTATATCAAAATTATATATCTGTTTATATATTATTTATTTGTTTGAGACTATAGTTTCGAAGCCTTGGCCCTCATCATCAGTCTTTTTAATTATAAATATTATTTTTCATGGGATCAAAATCGCGTGGATATTGAAAATTTTTGAAATTTTTTTTTCTTTCTCACCTGAATAGCCAAGTAGAATTTTATTCAGCTGAGAAAGAAGAAATTTTTTTCAGATACTGATCCCATGAAAAATAATATTTATAATTAAAAAGACTGATGATGAGGGCCAAGCCTTCGAAACTATAGTCTCAAACAAACAAACAATATATATACAGATATATAATTTCGATATATATATATGTGTGTATGTTTATTTGCATCATGCAGAGGAAATTTGAATAATGTTTTTGTTTCAATTTTATTTTCATATAAGTTTTATTAATCCCATTTGTGGAGAAAAACAAACATAAATATAAATGATTAAATAATTTAAAATAATCCATTCCATCTTTCATAGAAATTTTAAAATCTATTTCTTTCGGTAACTTGAACTCTTACATCCAATTTGAAAAAGTCATCCCATTGCCTTCAAATTTTGAAGAAATTCAAAATTCCAAACACTAATCTACCTTTATTTAAACTATATGACATGCCGTTATCTGTTTAAATTTCGAACGACTAGACCGTGTAATTTTACAAATGAAGATTTAAATCTTTGAGTGAATTATTTAGCGCTATATGTGTCAGAGGGTTCACCTCTCAGGGTAGCCAATTGACCCGGATTGCTAATTTTGGACCGAACTATTTTTGGGTATTTTAAGCATGTTTTTTTTTTCTTATTTTTTATTATAACTCACGAGTCGCCTCGTAGTGATCCTCCTTAAACTTAACAACCCTTTAATTTAAAAACCTGTAAATTGTGAATTCATATGAGTATGTTTACCGAGATAGCATCTCCATATCTTCTAGACAACTTATAGACACATTGCTCATCTTGTTAGTGGTTTTCTAGAAGAGCCTTGATGGGCTATTTTCCATCTTCTAGAAATCTAGATGGACCTATTTTTAGGGCTCTTTTAGACTCTTCTAGTGGAGGGCTATCTATCTCAAAAATTAACAACAATTTGAACTCTACTCATTAAAAATTCCACACTCTTTCTTCTTATTTATATATAATCCTGAATAGATTTTTTCAAGCTCTTTTTTTCTGTCTTAATTCTGATACCACTGTAAACCCAAAACAGAAAGTCAAATAAGCAAGTTTATTCTGATGCCAAAATTTTTGTATTTTCAATTAAATTGAAAGTATCTTTTTACCGAGAGTAGCAGAATTTTTATAAATTAATAAAAGAGTGTGTCTGTAGTTTTATAAATAAATTAAAAATGTATTTTTCCAGCAGAAGACAGACTTTTATTGTCTCATTTAATTTTGTATTTTCAAAACCAAAATTTAGTTAGATTTTAGATTTTAGGCTTTGTATATTCAAAAAATGCCGAAAATCAGAAACTTTAAATGGGGATACTTTGATATAGCCATTAAGATCAAATTTGAAATATTGAAAAGTTTTTGTTTTGCCGAGAGTAGCAGAGTTGTTGATTCACAAAAACAAAGAGGTTTTCCTCTGCTTGATGCAAATAAGCATACACACATATACCATTATATCGAAATTATATATCTGTATATATATATTATTTATTTGTTTGAGACTATAGTTTCGAAGACTTGGTTTTCATCATCAGTCTTTTTTAATTATA
This sequence comes from Forficula auricularia, assembly GCA_024734495.1. Taxonomy (NCBI): domain Eukaryota; kingdom Metazoa; phylum Arthropoda; class Insecta; order Dermaptera; family Forficulidae; genus Forficula; species Forficula auricularia. The sequence goes on along the minus strand of JALMQS010000841.1, from coordinate 1,917,142 downwards.
AATATTATTTTTTTATAATTTTAACTGGCTCTAAAAATTTTCAATATCCATACGGTATTGACCCCATGAAAAATAATATTTATAATTAAAAAAGACTGATGGCGAGTCCCTGTAATCCAGCGTTTTGGAGTCCAGAATAAAGGATCCTAGAGAGGTTAACCCGGCCACTGCGATTGAACTAGTCAAGAGGTCGGGAACAGCATATTGTCTATTCTCCTGATTAAGCTCGAAATATAATGCAGCACAAATCGGGTCACAAGATCAAGTCTTCGAATTTATAGTCTCAAACAAATAAATAATATATATACAGATTTATAATTTCGATATATAGGTATGTGTATATAATTAAGTAATGGAGAGGGATTCAGCCAATGGGTAGCCTCTACTGAATAAAAAACTCCCAATTATGGAAAACGTTTCGGCTTTAATTCAATAATGCCATCATCAGTTCCTAAGAGCTGAAAAAAGCGATAGAGCACACATGTAAAAATACAATAAAATTTTTTTACAAAAAATCCAAAGTTGTTAATTATACAATTGTATCTTGCAGTATTATCGACACAATTAATTTTATAAATAAATTGTACGCAGGCAGAGTTGTTATGGATTTATTTATTGAAAATATTTAAGAACTATAATGTACGCACGGCCTTGTCATCAACTGGTAATATGTCCTTTTTATTTAATAATAAGGATGTAATTCCACCCCATGAACAACATAATGTGATATACTTAATTAAGTGCCGCGATTGCCCCCAACCTACAAGTGTTTATGTGGGTCAAACATCTCGCATTTTTTCTTTGCGAAAAAGAGAACATGAATTAAGTATAATAAATAAAAAAGCTTCGACATCCCTGAGTTCTCATTATATTGAGACGACAGATGGATTTGAGTTTGATGATGCTGTCATCTTGATGAGATTAGATAACAATTATAAGCGTCTGTTAGCCGAAAAATGTTTTATTAAGACCTATGGGCAAAGGGCTCTTAATTTACAAACAGATTGTATTGGGCTTAGCAATGCCTACTTGTCAATATTGACAAATACTGATGCCCAAGTATAGTAAACATTGAGAAAGAGGGAAAGAATTGTAAAATTTTTTTATATATTGTCATTTTAAATTCAAATTTGATATTCTTAATGATTAATTATTTGGAGAAATCCTTTTAATTGAGAGATGTTTGTGAGGGGTCAGTGATCCTAATTAGATCAATGTCCTGATAATGTTATTATTAATTGAATGAAAAGAAAAAAATTGCTTTATTTGTACTTGAGACGTTGCGCATATCTAGTGAGAGCACACCAAGATTTATGTACCATTTTATATTTCATATAGTTTTGTATATTATGGTAAAATCCATAACAACTCTTTCTGCGTACAATTTATTTATAAAATCAATTGTGTCGCTAATACTGTAAGATATAATTGTATAATTAACAACTTTGGATTTTTTGTAAAAAATTTTTATTGTATATTTACATGTGTGCTCTTTCGCTTTTTTCAGCTCTTAGGACCTGATGATGGCATTATTTAATTAAAGCCGAAACGTTTTCTATAATTGGGAGTTTTTTATTTAGCAGAGGCTACCCATTGGCTGAATCCCTCTCCATTACTTAATTATATACATATACAGCCATCACAATTGTATCAACTATATGTGTATATGTTTATTTGCATCAAGCAGAGGACAACCTCTTTGTTTCTCCTTGTCAAATTTGAAACATGCCTTGGTGCTAACAAGCTGCATCTTTGCCCAGTTTAGCTATCTAGCCTAAATCTTTCGCTAAAAATAATATTAACAAATCACCTTACTCCTCCCAATTTTCGAAGAGCACATTTTGAAAAAGCTCTCACTCTCCCCCCATTTTTAATTAATTATTTTATCTTAATTTTAATTACTATTTTTCTTTAATTCACTTTCCGTTGGTAACACTCAGTTCATTTCGATTACTCTTCAGACACTCATTCTACTTGCAAAGGATTATTTCCACCAAATCCCTTTTCACTCTGAAGGATTAACTAAGGATTAGAAAATATGAGCTTTCTCAGAGTTAATTATTTTTATTCAAATTCAATTAAAACTTTCTATTCTAGTATATATTTGATTGCATTTTAATTTTTATTTTAATTTTTCGAAATTCATAAAGATATATTTTGTTTTCAACTCAATAAATAATCATATTACTGTTGCTGTTTCATTCAGAGCTGGTTTTTGTTGTTTTAGGCGCTTATTCAATATTCTCAATGTAAACAATATTTCTACGATCCAGATATCGTTTTCATTTCCATAAATCATCGTCATATGGTCTATTTTAACACTCGCCTTATATAAATAATAATAAATCTTATTTTCAAATAGATATGTTCATAAAATTATAAGAAATCAAATTTCTCATTCAAGAACAAATGATCGATGGACTATTTCGTGTTTACAAATTACTATTATTATTGTTCTTAAAGCAAAAAAACTCTCTCTCTAGCAAACGAAACCCTAAGATTTAAAATTAAACATTGATTAAACTAAATTTTGTTTAATAATAAGGTCTATTTAGACTTTTTATAACGCCATTCGTGTCGCTTTCTTTTAATTTTTTTTTCTATGACCAGGTCATGGCAAAAATCAAATAAATAAATATCAAACTAATCAATAACATTTAGGGAAAACGGTGTTGGTTTATAGTGAAACACAAGGGGTGAACCGCGACCTAATATGCTGTACACTTACTTCCACTTGTACTTCCAAATATTTCCAAACAATTCCAAATATTTCCAAGTAATTCCAAATATTTCCAAGCACTTCCAAATATTTCCAAGTACTTCCAAATATTTCCAAGCACTTCCAAATATTTCCAAGCACTTCCAAATATTTCCAAGTTTTTCCAAATATTTCCAAGTTTTTCCAAATATTCCCATGTACTTCCAAATATTCCCAAGTGCTTTTAAATATTTTCAAGTACTTCCAAATATTTCCAAGTATTTCCAAAGAGGTGTACACCTACTTTCAATCGCGGATCACCCCTCGGTGAAACATATTAAACACAGGAGATTTTTAACGGGTTATAGTGGTGTTTCACAAGTAAAAATATAAAAATTTAAAAAATTTAAAAATTCCTTTAATTATTATATTTCATCGTCAGTCTTTTGTAAACTCCTGATGATGGGCTCAAACCCCGAAATATGTATAGAGAAAAATAAAACTCTAAAAATATAATTAAAGGAATTTTTTAATTTTTATATTTTTACTTGTGAAACACCACTATAACCCGTTAAAAAACTCCTATGATCATACTAATCGATCTAAAAATATCTTAGAAAAAATTAGCAAAGAAATCAGATGAAAAATTGAAAACTTTTTCAAGACAGTTTGCTCTTGGGAAATTTTATTTATTTATTTTGAAATTTTTTCATAGTCGAAGAGTGTAAAATAGAAAGCTGAAATTTGCTAACAAGATGTAATTATTATTAATACAAATTCTTGTTCAAATTTAAGCTCATATCATAAACAAAAAGACGAAAAAATATCATTTGGGAAAATTACTATTCTCCACTTATAGCTCGAATAAGCTTTAACTTGCCCCTTTTCCTATTGTTTGCTTATATACTCCAGGCAGTTTCATATATAAAAGATCGATGTGCTCACAATTGGCATTTGTTAAGTGAACAGCTTACTTTTACAACAACAAAAATTTACCTACAACCAATAACAGATATAAAATTTATAGTTAAAATGACTGATGATGAAAATTAAGCCTTCGAAACTATAGTCTCTAATAAATTATTTATATATATATATGTTGCAGTAAAAACACATTTTTAATATATAAAACGCGTTTCACTGAATACATTTATGACAGCTAGAGTTTACTGATGTTGGTGGAGTTTAGCTCAAAGGTATAGAATCTTCATTTTTGATCTTCCGCCTCATTTTGGGTGTTTATTTTAAAAAAAGTTTAAACGAAAATGTCAAAAGTTAGAAGGTAAGTTGTAGAGAATGTAATTTTTGACATTTTCCTTTAAAAAATATTGAAAATAAACACTCAAAATGAAACGGAAAGTCAAAAATGAAGATTCTAGACCAGTGGTTCTCAACCTGGAGGCGATGGCCCCCAAGTGGGCGATTTGGGTTATCAGGGGGCAATAAATAACTGGGGGCTATTTGAGGGCGATGAGTATTCAAAGGGGGAAAAATTAAAATAGTACTGTACAGTAGAACCTGTTCATTTATTTTTTCAAATTTTAACTGTCAACTTTCTTAATTTTTCCAGATTCCAATTTAAAAATGAAAATATGTACTCCTGTTTTTTAAATGTTGGCCAATGATCTTAGTTAATTATTTCACTTCTTTGTTCAAAAAAAAATTTGTAAAAAATGTAGATTTTAATTTTTTTTCTATTTTATTTAAGAGTGACCTGATAACACTGCTTTATTATTTACACTTTACTTCAAATTAAAATTAGCCATACAATGAAAATGAAAAGGGGGCGATAGGTGTTAGTCAACCTCCAGAAAAGGGAGATGGGTCACAAAAGGTTGGGAACGACTGTTCTAGACCTTTGAACCAAACTAAACCATCAGTAAACTCTAGTTGCTACAAAGATATTCAGTGAACCGCGTTTTAACTAGTAATAACGCGTTCTTAATAAAAGACGGGTTTGTACTGCAACATATATATATACATGTTTATGTGAATTAAGCAGAGGGCAACCTCATTGATTTCTCCTTATGAATTATCAATCAACTCTACCACTCAATTATATTGGTTTCGTATACAATATTATTCGACTTTAATTTCAGACATTTTGACAGTCCACACAAAAGTAGTTCACACTTTACTACAATTTAATAATATTTCAATTTCGTTCCAATCTAAATTTGCATCTATTTTGAAAGTTACTTTTCCTCGGATACATCTTAAAAAAAAAAGAATTCTCAAATTTCTTTTCCATATATTGAATAACCCAGCACAAGCTGTACATGTCAGACCATAAAACATTGTCTTTTCAAATGTAAAATAGGAATCGGAATCATAATTATAACATTTCACGAATTTGCTGCTGTCCAAAATATCAAGTGATTTTCGTCTTATGTTTATGAATGAACCGTTGAGAGTTAATTCACCGAAAGGGACAAAACCTAGAATAAATAGAATCGCGTTGCTTGAGTGTAGAAATTCTCGCTTGGCAAAATAAACAAAAGAAAACGCTTAGACAGATATAAACACAGAAACAAATTGGAAGAGCGCATTATTTTAGTGATTTAATCTTTAGGAAAAATAAAGAAGAAGAATAACAAAATAAACAAATGGACCTAAATGAAGTGTTTTCGTGAAAAAAAATCTATCACTTTTCATCTTTCATTTGCCTAGGTTAATCCCCGATTTCTATTATAAACACTAAAACGATAGAAGTTCTTTTTATCTAAAATTTATAAATCTCTTCGGCTATGATCTGTCTAAATTGTCTAAATTTAAAGTCGATTAATTCAATAAGTATTAGAAAAATCGGAATCAACTTTGACGATGTAATCCATGAAGAATTTGAATCTTATATTACTTATATCAAAATGTAATTTAATTTAAAATCTAATATTTCACAATTTTATTTTATATATCGCCGGCTTAGAGTGTAAACCTGCTAACTCCATTTTTCATCATATATGACATATTAATACCGTTCGAAAGAAAAAGAGATGCATCATCGTCAAAGTAAAACTGCTACTTAAAATAACGATTGTAAGTTGTAGAAAAATAAGCTGACGTGTTCTGATGTGGCCATCCACTTGACTTTGCCATACAACCTGGCCCCTAAAATTATTTATAATCATGTAGGGGGGGGATAGTTTTTGCACTTATATACTTCTGGTGTCCCATTGATTATGTATACAAAATTTGGTTGAGTTTAGTAAATGGCCAAGATTTTCATTTTTTGACCTTACACCCCCTTCCCCCCATTTTGGGCGGTTAGTTTTTGCATTTTTAGACTTCTGGGGGGTCCTCTGATTATGTATACAAAATTTGGTTGAGTTTTCTCAAATGGCCTAGATTTTTAATTTTTAACCCCCCATCCACCCCCCTTAATTTTGGGTTGATATGCACCAAAATCTAATCAGATCTTAATCTCAATGGACCAAAACTACGTGTGAAATTTGGTTTTCATATTCAAACTAGTTTTTGAGCTAGCTCGTCCACACATTCTGGTAACGCACAGACTAACAGATATTTTGACAAAACAATTATTATCTCGAAAAATATATTTTTTTCGATGTTTACTTATTAGAGCTTTTTTGTAGAGCGAAATGCCATGGTTTCGCTCAATTTTTTTAAACAAAATAGTTTCAACCGCTTTTGAGATATTTAAAAAAAAAGAAGGAAAAAAACACTTTTTTCATGCACGATTACAATACTTGACCATACCCTGTATGGTAAAGTAAAATGTGAAAAATAGTTTTTCCATAACAACAATATTAAATTTTGTTTGTTTTTTCTCTGCCCTGTAAAATTTCCTTGTTGTGAGTTTGCAGGTTTGCACTCTAAGGGTCTAAGGCGACGATATATATTATCATATCCTCTGGGAAAAACGTTTAATCGATGATTTTTTCTTCTTCTGGTGACGTGTTTGTATTTGAAATTAGATGACCATCTTGATCAGCTTTTAGGTGCTTTTGTAGGATTTTGTAAAATAATATTACTATTAGTGTCGATGCAATGTCTGTGTGAGTACAGTAACCAGTAAACTAAATAAGATAGGTAAAATTACAAGTTATATATAATTTTCTCCGAAATCAAAACCATATAGAAATGTTCATCTAAGATTATATTTTGGGGAGGGTCGATTTTTTTGTGGGGTTAAAAATAAAAATTATTATTTTATCATGGGATATAAGGTAAAAATCTCTACGTCGAATAAGGCTATTTTTGTTTTTAATTTAATTCATTTTAAAAGGAGGTGATAGAATCCCAAACCATATAACAATTTTAAAGTTAAATGGGTAACTAATAAAAAATATTCAAATACCTAAATATAATGTCTTTATACATACAGTGGCGCAGCCACGGGGGGGGGGGGGGTCAGAACCCCTCGCCCCAGGGGCAGGGTTCATGGGATGAGTAACGGCAACGACAAACCTTTTCTTATGGCAAAATAACCGTAATTAAATTTATTTCATATCTTTAATCAAGAATTATGTTCTTTTTATATTTCTTGAAGTACCTTTTTAGTTCAGTTAAATTGTTCTCTAAAGGGCCCTCGCGGGAATGTTTTGGGGTAGTTGTGATTTCTTCAATCCCATATGTTTTTTGTTTTGCTGAATTTGCTAACAAAATTTCGTGACGGAATATTGTTAAAAATGCAAAAGAGGTAAAAAATCTCATTTTTCGGAAGAATCCAATATATGTATACAGTAGCGTAGTCAGAAAATTTTCATGGGGGGGGGGGGCCCCCCCAATCCACAAAGCAAAATATTTAGTGGGAATGTTTTTTTATTAAAACAAATAGTCCAGTTATATTGAGTTTTTACCCGGCAAGTTTTGGGGTAGTTGTATTTCTTCGACCCATGTTTTTTGGTGTGCTGAATCCGAATCTGAGGTTTGCTAAAAAAAAAACTCATCTTTTGGCGGTTTTTTGCTTATAATTCGAAAACTATCAACTTTACGTAAATAACCTTCTTTTTCAAAATACAAGTTTATAAAATTTCCTACAAAGAATATGATCCGAATCTTCAAAAGTGTCATGGAATCTATAAATCTAAGAGTTTTATCAAAAAAGTGGTCCAAGTAAACGGTCAAGTCAACAAAATTTCCTAGAGAATGAGACAGAAATCAAGTTTTTAGGATGAGTGGTTTTAATTTTATGAAGGAAAAACTGCGATTTTTTTCAAAAAATTGCAGTTTTTCAAACATTCAACCTCATTGCGGCTGGGTTACCATTATCCATTAAAGATGAAACCTGGTTTGAATTGTGTCAAATTTAATCTAGTTTAAAAATATATAGAGTGGTCTTTCATGGTTAAAGTGGGAAAAAATCCAAAAAAGTGCGAGTTTTTGCGATTTGCGGATATAGAAAAAATACGCCAATTTTCAACTAGGGCTTGAGGCCGAACGGTTGGTCGGATAAAAAACCTAAATGATGAAATTTGTAGGAAAGTTTATGAACTTTAATTTTGAATAGGAAGGTTATATACGAAAAGTTGATAGTTTTCGAATTATAAGCAAAAAACCGCCAAAAGATGAGTTTTTTTTTAGCAAACCTCAGATTCGGATTCAGCACACCAAAAAACATGGGTCGAAGAAATTCAACTACCCCAAAACTTACCGGGTAAAAACTCAATATAACTGGACTATTTGTTTTAATAAAAAAACATTCCCACTAAATATTTTTCTTTTTGGGTTGCCCCCCCCCCCCCCCCCCATGAAAATTTTCTGACTACGCTACTGTATACATATATTGGATTCTTCCGAAAAATCTTATATAGATCAATCTGATCACCATAGTCTGATCTAGAAAATCATATTTTATACACTTATAATCTGTGAGAAAGTTTATATTGAGTGTACCTATATGTTCGGAATCGGATTAGACGAGAGCTTAAAGACACTAGCCTTCTAAGCAGGAGTTCCGGGTTCGAGTCCGAGTCCCTGCATTGATATTTGACCGGCTATAATCTGATTCCTATTCACCAATCCGCCTGGCAAGCGTGGTGACTTAATGCCAACCCCTTCCATTTGATGGAAGAGGCCTATATTCAGCAGTGGATATGTCGCTAGCGACAGGCTGATGATGATATGTTCAAACTCTCTCTATTTAGTCTTAAAAAAAAAACCTACTTGATTATAGAGGTTTATCAGCGAAAATGAGATTTGTAGGTTGGTCCACTCTCCTTTTGAACGCATCATATATAGTAATACTTTTGCCCCCAAAATTGCCAATATATTATTATTATTTCTTATCTCAAAATTTAAAGTCGAAAATGGGTATCAGGTTGGTTGAGCGGCTAGAATCCTTGCTTGTGGACCAGGAAGCCAGGGTTCTATCTGGACCCATTAAATAAATATGACCTACTATCACTAATTTACACTCACACACATAAACACAGACATATATGTCTTTTATTTACTTATATATTTTTATTTATATATATAAAAAACTATTCCCTTGGGATCTGTCGTTGTTTCCGAAGTTATACAAAAAATAGTCGATAATCTTAAATTTAAGATATTAAAAGCTCTAAGAGGAAGTTTGACCATTTGTACTCAGCTTCTGGATTAAATGACCTTCTCTTTCTAGAGTCTTAGAATCTTTGATCCTTCAAGCCCCTTAATAGTACATAGACGCCTTTCATTAAACACCTAAACTTTTCTGTAATGCAAGTTTCTACCAAGACTATTAAATACTAACTAAATTTTCTCCTTCATGCATCATTTTCATAAAAATAAGAAAATAAAAAATAATTCTTAAAGGTAGCAATTTTCGAGTCCCGTTCAGCCATTTCATTGAGTCGAGGAATATTTTTATAAGGTTTTTATTTTATTTAATAAAAAAATTGATTATTTTTTTGTATACACCTTCTGTCTTCATCATCATAAAAAACTTTTCATTTTTCTTTCAACTCTAATATTTAATTTTTGAATTCTAGTAATATATTTCCTATGCATTTAATGCATCAAATATCTTTAAATTCAACAAATTTTAAAAATAAAAACATGTCTGAATTTGAAGATGATTCATAAAAGATGACTTATAAATTATGTTGAATGTTATAAAAAGCAAGAATGTCGATGATATGTTGTCTCGATAGCAAGATTGGGTTCAATGGAACGGAGCCAAAACGAAAAAAGAATTTTATCTCGAAATCTGGACAAAAAATCAACTAGAAATTGAAAGGGATTGAATTTTTAAAAAAAGAGGATTTGTCCGATATTTAATTAAAAGTAATTTATTAAATTAGGTATAAGTATCTATTTAAAAAGAAAAATACTACTTTCTTTGTTAAAAGAAGAGTGTTATTTGTTAAAACGTTTACAATCAGCAGAAATTAAGAGCATTTGGTAAAAAATAAATTCGTTCATTTTAGTTTAGTTTTTGAACTAAGCAATTCAGAGAATATTAGAAAAATATATCCTGGGTCTTGATTACCATATTACCTACTTATTTTTCTTCTCTTCCTCCCTCTTTGTATTTATTCTGAATTGCATCTAGGGTAGCAAGAGAATATTTAGAGGCTCCTCTCCATAGATGAGAGCCGTATTCGAGACAGGGGCGGATTTGGGCCTTGTAGATGGTGAGAAGTTGTGGGGGTTTGTAAAATCGCTTGGACCTGAATAAGTAGCCAATCTTCCTTGCTGCAGATTTAGCCACAGAAGAGATGTGTTCATTCCAAGACAGGTCAGATGCGACAGAGACACCCAACATGGATAGGTTGTCACACATTTTCAGGTTGTTCGAATCGAAGTGAATATCAGGGAAATTTTTATTTTCGCGTCTAGGAATTAGACAACATTGAGTCTTGTTTGTATTAAAGTTAACTAAATTTTGAGAGCCCCATTTATTCAATTTGACGTTTGATCGATAAGGTCGTTTATATAAATTAGGATGAGTGTGGAGGAGATTACAGAGCCTTGGGGAACACCAGCAAATAGATTTTCTAAGTAAGACGGACAAATGAATTTATCAGAATTTAATAGCTTATAAATAATCACACAACACCGCCAAGCGTAAAATTTAGAAAGATCTGTGTTTAAAATAAGTTTTTTATCCTGGTCCGAAAAATGGCTACGTGCTTTTTGATTTAAGACATAGCGGGTCCATGAATTCAAAGCTATTTCCAGTCTTTTGCCCGATTTATTGTCGAGGGAATTCGAAAAGATTATGTCGCGGTACTGGAAAAGGGGATCTAATAAACTCTTACTTAGATTGAGGCGAAGAATATATGGCGTGAGATATGAGAGTCGCTTCAGTGAGTGAAGGGCCCCATAAACACTACGGCATATATTATTTGTTTGAACTTTCCAAGATAAATTACACGAAACAGTCAATCCTAGATTCTTAACTGAGCAAGTGAATGGAATAATATTGTTATTGTAGAGAATACGAGGTAGTAAGATAGTAGGCAGGCATTTTTTGAAAAGGATAATAGCCTGCGATTTTTCAGGATTAACAGAGATTAAATTATTCATGACCCAGGAAGAAAGTGACAGAAGCTCTAGGTTAATTACTGAAATAGACTGCACAACTTGCACAAGTACATATTTTCAATGAAAATACAATATTTCATCAATTCGGTAAATTGATTAAAAAAAAACCCTTAAGAATATATAAACATTAACGAAAAATCTCATATCTTGCACTTGGAAGTTATTACATTATACAAGTTAAATATCGCCTTAGAGTGTAAACCTGCTAACTCCATTTTTTATCATATATGACATATTAATACCGTAATCAGTCGAGATTGTGGTGTTGGTGCAAGGTGAAACATCTTTAATAAAGATAAGAGTAAATAAATATTTTATTTAATATGGATTTACTATGAGTTAAGGATACTGGGTCACTTATTTCACATTAAAATTAAAAAATAAAAGATATAAATTTTTTTTTCTTTTTCAATATATATATTTCGGGCTATCGACCCATCTTAAGGAAATACAGAAAGTAAAAAAAAATTTAATATCTTTTAATTTTTTAATTTTAATGTGAAATAAGTGACCCAGTATCCTTAACTCATAGTAAATCCATATTAAATAAAATATTTATTTACTCTTATCTTTATATTAATACCGTTCGAAAGAAAAAGAGATGCAGCATCGTCCAAGTAAATCTGCTATTACGATCGTAAGTTGTAGAAATAAAATGTGAAAAATAGTTTTTTCCATAACAATAATATTAAATTTTGTTTGTATTTTCTCTGCCCTGTAAAATTTCCTTGTTGTGAGTTAGCAGGTTTACTCTCTAAGGCGACGATATAGTATTTGCTATATATCTTTAAATCTTTAAAAAAGTGTGCTATTATTTTCCACCCAACATCAAATACAAATTTAAGACTAAAACGTTTAAAAAACTTTTTTTTCACAACGAACTAAATAGTACAAATTTAATTTTTGTTCAGTAGGGCCGTCCATAAATTACGTCGGACAGTAAGGGGGGAAGAGGCATCTCAGATTTGTGACAAAATGTGACAGGGGGGTCCGGGGATCTTAAAAATTGTGATGTCACAAAAGTCAAATTAAAAAATTTTCAATTTTTTTTTTTAGATTTTCTACAATTATTAAATTATAGGGTATAAAAGTGATAATGTGACGTCACAATATAGGGGGGCTTAATGAAAAAATGTTACACAGTGGGAGGGGGGTCTAAAAATCTTGAAAATTGTGTGACGTAATTTATTGACGGCCCCCTATAAGAAAAGATACTCCCTGACTAAAAATAAAAGCTTGAGAGTTTTTTTTTTACTTCAAATTTAAATAAAATAAGCGGCTATGTTTTAATTTATACTTTACTATACAGGGTATGGTCAAGTATTGTATTCGTGCATGAAAAAAGTAGTTTTTTCCTTCTTTTTTTCGAAATATCTCAAAAACGGCTGAAACTATTTTGATTAAAAAAATTGAGCGAAACCAGGGCATTTCGCTCTACAAAAAAGTTCAAATAAGTGAACTTCGAAACAATTATATTTTTTGAGATAATAATTGTTTTGTCAAACTGTCTGTTAGTCTGTTAGTCTGTGCGTTACCAAATTTTTATGGACGAGCTGGCTCAAAAACTAGTTTGAATATCGAAACCAAATTTCACACGTAGTTTTGGTCCATTGAGATTAAGAGCTGATTAGATTTTGGTGCATATCGACCTAAAATTAAGGGGAGTGGAGGGGGGTTAAAAATTAAAAATCTAGGCCATTTGAGCAAACTCAACCAAATTTTGTATACATAATCAGAGGGACCCCAGAAGTATAAAAATGCAAAAACTAACCCCCCCCTACATGATTATAAATAATTTTAGGGGCCAGGTTGTATGGTAAAATCAAGTGGATGGCCACATCAGAACACGCCAGCTTATTATTCTTTAGAGTATGGAAATTTCTTGAGTCCTGAATATAGATATATATTTTTAGTCGAGATCAGACATCATCACCTATTTATTTTCTGAAGAATGAATTATAATCAAATTTTTGAATTGTGAGATTTTTGTGGCTTAATTTATATTAATATTTTGACTCCCTTATTTAAGACATGAATTTGGAAAAGCTTATCAAATACCTTATTTTAAAAATGGCAATTATTTTAATTCTCATTAAAAAAATAATGCACGCAACATATATGACACATATATACATGTAATTTAGTCAATTCATTAAAAATTTTATTAGGTATTTTTTTGAATTTATTACGATAATTTCATATCTTTATACGATGGAATTAGGAATACTTATTATTTAAATAGCGGTGCCATAATAAAATATGATAATTTTTTATTTCAATTTTTGGTAATAAAATTAAAAAAAAAACTTATTAAGCGAATTCGCGATATATCTTTTAAGGGAGAATAAAGTAGATATCTGAAATTTCATCATCATCAGCAATATTTATTTAATTAGGTGGGATGGTTAGTCTCTCGTTCTAGTGGGTTTTACTTTTTGTCTTCTGCTTGAGAAAAGGGCCACCGGAATTTCTAGTGTCAATCTAGACATCTTAATTGTATCTTAAAAAATTAAAGAAGATAAAAAATCAAGAACTTTCATATAATTTAAACATTTCAATTTTTTATTTTATCATCCGGGGAATGGTGTAGTATTTTAATCGTGCATGAAAATTGTTTTGTTTTGTAAAATTTTTTTTTAGCTTTGTATTTTCTAAATATCGCAAAAAAATGGTAAAATCATTTTGATAAAAAAAATCATAGAATACACGGCGTTTCGGTCTACAATAAATAAAACTAAATATAGTGAACATCAAAAATTTATATATTAAGAGATATTAATTATTTTGTCAAAATGTCTATTAATGGGTAGATTATTAGTAGAGACCGAATTTTTATGCAGTAAAAACTGCCAAAATATACAGTTAAAAATGCTGAAATATGCAAGTAATATGCAGTATACGTTGAAATATGCAAAAATTTGCAGTAAAAGATAGCCAAATAAATTTTATTATGCACTAAAAAATTAGAATTTGAAGAGAAAAAGACTATATTTGAAGGAGTTCTATGAAGGAATAAAATGATAAAGTAAGCTACACAAACACTAAGTGTCAAATATGCACATTTACTGCGTTAAAAATTACACACAATTCTCATTACATTTAATATATTAAAAAATCTTTAAACTCAAACAAATAATAGGTGCACTTGAATAAAATCAACATAATAAATTTAATAATGTTTCAAAAATGTGAACGAATAAAATACGGGAGGGGGTAGTTTTATTTAACAGAAAGCGATTGTATTGCTTTTATTTTTTTATATTAACTATCTCTTCCTATTGACGTACAAATAATAAACTAATAAAGAAATAATGCAAAATTTGACCGGCTATAATCTGATCCCTACACTAATTTACACACACTTTCACACACATACACACACACGAACACGCAATGGCCAAAATGGACTATAGTTCCCGAAGGCCATTAAAAAAAAGTAATAATTAACAAAGGATCTAAAAAATAATTAAAATTTGATTGTAATGTGAATAATTTATGTTTACAAGTATTTTTTTTAATTATCTTAAGGATATTATGTCTACTGTCGCTTAAAATTGATTTATACGATGAAATGCAGCGGTCCACATTCATAGACGTAATGGGGGCGAATTTAAAGGAACTTAAAATCCCCACTTTTATTTTGAAAGAAAAAGATTGCAGACTTTTCGGCATTTTCGAGTAGAGTATAGTATCTAGTCAAGTCAAAGTACAAGTGAAAAATAAGTGGATTGTTGTTTTTTAGCTATGTTTACGTAGATCCTTTGTAACCCGTCCACCACCAAACTCTTGTCGTTGAGGCCTATTTTTGTTTTCTTCGAATTTAAATTAGTGTCCCCCTGTTTTATTTCTTCTTATTTTTCATTCTTTTTCCGAAAAGTTACTTTTAAAACATCTGTATTTGCCTTGAAATATGCAATTTTATGCAATATTACTCAAATATGCAAAAATATACAGTATAAAATTTAACCCACAGTATTCTAGATGCATGATTCGGATAGATAATAATTGATCTCCTGGGTCTTATGTGGCTGCAAACAAAATATGCAATTGCATAGGAATCCGGTCTCTAGTTATTAGGTGTGTTACCCAATTTTGTGTAGATGTAGACTCTAGATCAAAAACCAATGAAGATACCAAAACTAAATTTTATTTTAGAAATTTAATATTGTGATTCGATTAGATGGAAAAATTTAAGCCCTTTGTCCGATTTGGCCCAAATTTTACACCCTCAGTCTTTACAATTGCTTAAAGCTTTTTCTAAGCTATTTATTTTAATCGAATGTTTTCTACATTTTATTCAATCGCGAATCAACTGTAGGGAATTTTTGTCAAATATTGAGTGAAAATAGTATTTGAACTTATTTCTAACTTGAAATAATGATCTGAAATAAATTTTTATAATTTTTCTAATTAATATAACAAAGAATAATTGTCATATCAATGAGAATTGTTTTTGACCGCGCTTCTTTGAAAAAGATATTTATCGCGAGACTACTGCGGATTACGCTATTGGAGTCTGCGGAGTCTTAAGTCTGGACCAAGAGGGAAAAAGATGTGATCCACTTATCTACAATCCAACGTCATTTCGCGTATAGCCCGCTAGACATTCGGATGGATCACCAAGTAAATTTGAAATCTCAGATGTTATATATTTAATCTCCCAGTCCCGAGCGCTCTGGACTGGGAGATTAAATATATAACATCTGAGATTTCAAATACACTTGGTGATCCATCCGAATGTCTAGCGGGCTATACGCAAAATAACGTTGGATTCTAGCTAAGTGCATCACATCTTTTTCTCTCTTGGTCCAGACTTAAGACTCCGCAGACTCCAATAGCGTAATCCGAAGTAGTCTCGCGATAAATATCTTTTTCAAATAAGTGCGGTCAAAAACAATCCTCATTGATATGACAATTATTCTTTGTTATATTAATTATAAAAATTATAAAAATTTATTTATTTTAAACTAAAGATTAGTATCATCGTTATAATTAACCAAACATTGATTTCAGCTAATCAAGCTCTTTAGTAATATTCTTTATATAAACATTGAATCATGATATTAAACATACAAATATTCAATATAAGATGATGACCAAGAAATAGTCAGTTACTTCTTAAAATAAAATGATTAGTGAAACATTCATATGTCATCGTATTAGAGTAATTTTAGCTTTTATTTTAGTCAAATTTTATTTTATAAAATAACACGCTAATTCCAATAATAATCATGAGTTCATGAGTAATAGATTCAAAAAGATCAAATCGTGCATGAAATTAAGATGAAATTTTTATTTATTTAAGATGAAAGTTGTGAAAATATACATCATTTTATTAATTATTATTCAAATTACTTCCTCCAGAGCTTGCAATTATTCAAGAAAATTGAAAATTCATACAAACAAAAACATTATTAAATAAACTTGGCCATATGTCGTGGGTTGATTTAAATTTTCAGATGATTTAAAAACATAAAATTATACGAACATAAATTTAGGTCATTTATCAAAGATTTTATTAGATATTGTTATAAAATTCTTCCAGAACTAAACTGACTTAATTTTTCAATTATTTTTAAATTGAAAGGTTTTTATAATCACAAACTAATAAAAGACAATAATTTTATTTAATTATTATTATTTATTTTATTAATTCACTAAACAGTTTCGGTCACCACTGGTTTACCATCTTCAGTAGTACTAAAATTTGAAAAATGAAACATTTCGTCAATTTTTAGTACTACTGAAGATGGCCAACCAGTGGTGAAATTTTTTAAATTTTATTTTGGAGATTTTTTTTATCTCTATACATATTTCGGGCTATGAACCCTTCATCAGGAGGTTTAACAAAATACACACCACTATAATCCGATAAATAGTGTTTAATATGTTTCACTATAAACCAACACCGCTTTCCCTAAACGTTATAAGATTATTGTCTTTTATTAGTTTGTGACTATAAAAACCTTTCACTTTAAAAATAATTTAATATGTATATATGTTTATTAGGGTGGCCCTTGTTTTAGGTATTTTCGAATTTTCACGCTAACAGGGGCTCATATGGTTCGAAATAAATAAAAAAAAAAATATCTTCCAAGTTTCAAGTCCCTATCTCAATTTTAACCTGTGCCTCAGAGCAATGCAAGTTTCCCATCTAAATAACATGGGTTTTTGGCATTGAACGATCAATTTTTTATTCCTGCCAATGTAATATTTTAAAAAATTTGAATCTCTTTAAATTTTACCCTTATAATAGTAGCTATCCTTCAGAATTTTTTCAGATTTTTAGTTATTATAATTTTGGAGTTACAGTTAGATAAAATACTGTCATATCTTAGTGTTAGTAAGTTATAGACCCCAAAATTATAATAGCTACAAATGTGTAAAAATTCTGAAGTGTAGCTACTATTATAAGGATAAAATCTACGCAGTTTCAAATTTTTTAAACCATTGCTTTGGCCCGAATAAAAAATTGATCGTTCAATGCCAAAAACCCCATGTTATTTAGATGGGAATCTTACATCGCTCTGAGGCAAATTGAGATAGGGGCTGGAAACTTGGGGGATATTTTTTTTATTTATTTATTTCGAATCATATGAGTCTCTGCCAGCGTAAAAATTCGAAAATACCCAAAATAAGGACCACCCTAATGTTTATATTGCATGTAGGAGGGCCTTGTCCCCTCGGGAGTAGAACCCAAGCACTAGTAAGCTTTCCAGGCAACTTTGTCAGACCCTTGAGACTATCACCTCCAAACATGCAATAACGAAAGCACAAGTATTTTCACTCCATTCAAACAGATTGGAAAAGTAAAAATTACTGCTTAACTCAAATAAAGATTAGCATCAGACCAATCCGGAGTAAATTTTTTGTAATTGATTAGGTATATATCACAAGTTAATTTTGAGAAAAAATTCAATCTTTCTTTCTCAAATAGATACTCATTTCTTTACATAAAATTCTGTTTTATAATTACAAAAGTAGCTGTGGAATTGTAATCGAATCATATTATGACTGGGAACAAAACCCATTTGGTTAAATCCTAAGTGAATACTTTTGTGTATAGTTGTTCTAATGTATGAGTGTGTGTAAATTAGCGGTCAAATTTTTGTAGAGCCGGACTTGAACCCTCGCTTCCTGATCCGCAGGCAACAACCCACTGAACCCACCCGAATTCTCATACCGAGAGTTTCTTAACATTTATTTTCCAAAATACCTACCTAAGATATCAAATTCGCTCTTATTTATTGTTGATAGGGGAGAACACACGTATTTGTGAACTTTGTTCATAATTCTTGGTTCAGTGCTTTAGGTATAAAAATCGGCTAAAAATGCTGAGGACTTTGATGCCCTCGTTCGCAAAATAATAATAGCCTAATTCTATTTAATGAGATATGTACAGGCATAGATTTATTACAAATTAAACATTATATAATAATAATATTTTCGATCCCGAAAAAATTGGACCCCATCCCAAAATTATCATCTGATTAAAATTTTAATATATTTTTTGATTTGGTGATTTATTTTTATACGGAACCCTAAAAATCCTCAATTTAAAAAAATATTACACTAAGTGTAATAAAAATATCTTGAAAAAGTTTTCATTTTCCCATAATTTATTAATTTTAGTGAGAACCAGACAGGCGCGGATCCAGACCTCTGATTTGGGGGCAGCGGTCGCCGGTATATACATCTATTTTATCTACTTTTGATCTCGGAGCGTGTCGCGATCGAATTGTCCAAGACGGGGGAAGGAGGGTCAGAGACTCACCCCCACTTTATTTTCTTCAATTTTAAAATTTAATGTTATAAAAAAATAAAAAAAAAAGAATTAAATAAACATTTAAAAATGTTGATTCCAACGCTTTGGGGGGGGGCGGCGCCCCCATCGCCCCCCTCCCCCCCTGGATCCGCGCATGGAACCAGAGCTTTTCTAGTTAGAGTACAATTACTTAACAAAATTTGCGCTTTGTGATCTTCAAATCGAAAAATAACTCCAAAATCCATTTACCTGTCAATCTGGAGTAGTTCCAAAATTAAATATTTTCTTAGAGATCAGTCATCCTCTACAAAGGCGCCTCTAAAGCTTAACTTTAATTTATTATTGGTCTTAGATGATTTCATCATAGAAGACAATTAATTGCCTCTGTTTAAATTTTTAATAGTTTTAAAGGTATGAGAGCTTTAGATAATTTGCCACTTCGAATTGAAACGGTTTAACATAAGACATCCAAACAGATCATGGGAACCCAATATAACTATATTCGACTATGTCAATAGAACTTTTTCTGAGCCATGTGGTATGCTTTTGAATTTCAAATCTCATTTCAAACATCTCTCTGATTGCTAAAAAAACATTTAGATATGTCTAGATAGTCATTTGAATTGGCAGCTTGTCAAAATGCTACTGTCATTTCTTGGACAAGCAATGTTCTTCAAATAAATAAATAATCAAGCGAGCCATTTTTATCTAAAATTAATAATTATTCATTTCCTAATTTCAATCTCGATCATTTATCTTTCAAAAGGAAAATTAATTTATCTTCTCATGTTCTGTATGTCTGCCACCTGTCTGAACTCTCTTCTCCTGTCCGTCTTCCCAGCTAGATATAACCGGTAGTCATTAGATGAAGGAGGAGGTATCAGCCAAAGTTGGATGCGCTAGGTTCAATAAAACACCCTGAATAAAACGTTTCACCCTGAATTTATTTGGCCATCTTCAGTTAATTGGGAGTTATATAGAAAAACACCAAAACAAAGCGCTGAGAGCAATCGCTGATGCCCCCAGAGGGTACCAAACACGACTATAATAAAAGACATAGAAATAACTTCCGTCAAAGACGAAATAAGACAACACAGCCACAAGTACCTAAACAAACTAACTCACCACCCAAATGAGTACCTTCAAGACATAATAAATACATTACCACCAACAAGATTAAAAAGACACAGACCAATCAACCTACCACAACGCTTCACGTGACCATGCCAAACCTTCTTGAAACCAATAAATCCCACCTTAATGACAAGTCAATGGAAATGTCATTAAAATCATTGTAAATCATATTATTTTTCATTAAACCTGTGAATAAGCTTATTGCCCGCCAGGGCAGATTGCTGATGTACTCTTGGAGAATAAAAAAAAAAAAATACACAAAATGCGGTACACATATTTGATCGAACCAAGCCTTGTCAAAAATTAAAATTGTAGTTTCATGTAAATTTATAACCTGCCTGCGCCTAAAGGTTCAGAATGAATGTAATTACCGAGGGATGAACCGCGATTTGAATTATGTGCACCGTCTTTGGAATTATGTGGAATTATTTTGGAATTCCATAGATAATGCCCCTTCATCTATTGTCTTCTACTTGGAAATGAAAGTGGAAGTGGAAGTAGGTGTACACGATATTAGGCCGCGGTTCACTCCTCGGTAATTACATTGTGTACTTAGTGTGAATGTAATTACATTCATTCTGAACCTTTGGGCGCAGGCAAAAAATAGGGCTTGCAACATGCCTAATATTGGCTTTCGAACTCTGATTTTTTTAAAATGTTTTAAGAGGAAAAATATTTTTTTTAATCAACTTTTTAGATACACACTGTATTCATTTTTCTTCTTTTATATTAATATAAATGCAGGGGCGTAGCTACCTATCAATGATACGTGGCCCCTGGGATACAGGGGCCCCGATGTGTATAAGCAAATATTCGCCGCAGTCGAGTAGAAGGGCCCACGGACAAATTTTGATACAGGGCCCTTTTAGGACAAGACGCCACTGTATATATGTATATAATCAGGGACGGCGTGACCGTGGGGTCAGGGGGTCAGGTGACCCCCTGGAAATTTATCTAAGGAGTCAAAGGGGTCAGCGGTCCTTCTGAAGATAGAAATTTTACCCTTACTTTACCCAAAAACAAATTTGTTGCCAAATTGTAGGTTGTAAATTTAATTAAATTGTACCAATTTGCTTTAAAATTTTCTGCACCCCCAGACCCCCTACATCACTTTCCAAGTTTTGACCCCCCTGGCCTAAGATCGTTCCACCGTGCTTGTATATAATTATAACTTTATTTACTAAATTAAAACTTAGATTATATATATATATATATATACTAGCTGCAAGGCCCGCCTTCGGCGGCCCTCTTGCTAGCCAGGGGAATCACCCCTGGCCCCCCAGAAACCCACCCACCCCACCACCCCAATGTACAGACAAAATCTTAATTATATTTATATATATATATTTTTTTTAACTTTCGCTTTCATTTAAATGTTAACTATATATATATATATATAATTTCATTTAAATTAGTAACCATGACGACCCCCCCCTGAAAACCCACTCAGCACCCCCCACCCACCCCAATGTACAGACAAAACCTTAATTTATAATTTCATTTAAATTGGTAACCAAGGCGACTGTTTTTGTTGAGGGACGGACATAGATATTAATACATAGATAGATAGGTACATACAGAGGCAGGCACAAATGCGCTTTAGTAGTATAAGATATACCATATATTGAGGTTTTACTGCCTCCCCCCTGGAAAATTCCTGCGGGCGCCCTTGCTCACCCTGTATAGTAGATATGTATCTTTATTATTTTATAACATGATTCAAATTCAAATTTGAAATCGATCAACAATTGGAGGCGCCGGTGGCTCTTTAACAATGCACTAACAAAGAGAGCATCCATCTTTAAAATGAATTCATATTTTTGCCAGGCAGTTGGAATTATTTTAAAATAAATTTTATTTTAAAAATTACAAATAGCTTTATTAAATATCCATCAAATAAGGATCATTTTAGATCTAAACCAACACACAGAGAAAATAATATAATGAATCGAAAACCTATTTGCATTTTGAATTAAAAAGGAGATGAAAGTTATAGAAAACATTTGCTTAATGTAAGTAATCGATTAAATTAATTTTATTTTAAATTTCGAATTTTACTTTCCTGTCTGTTAATATTAACGAAAATGTTTTATAAATATTAATATGATTTGTTAAAAATAACATCCCTCGGGTGATTTTGTGTATGTGCATGAAAATATGTTCCTGACATAATTATATTTTATTTTTTAATTAAATCTCAGTCATAATTTTATTAAAGCACAAGCCAGGAATGTACTCCATTTTTTTCGGGAGAGATCACCAAAAAATTAAAAAAAAAATTATAAAATTATGTGGATATATTGATGTAAAAATATTGGAATAAAAGCCATTTTAAATAAAATTTTGAACATATTTTATTTTAGATTTTTTGTTAATTTAGTTTTACATTTAGTGTGAATCAGAGAGTTTCGGAAGGGCCGGGCCCTAAATAGTTTTTTATGTATAGGTCCCCTGCCCCTTGAATATAGATTATAAGCGTGAGTTCTATCCGAGCGTAAGAGCGAGTGAGAGGGTAAGAACTTCTATCTCGCTCTCTTTCTATCTCATTAGATTTCTGCAGAAAGCTGTGTGTGAGTGCGTGAATTAAATATATTTCTTTTATTTGCTATTATAGGTGCAATTGGCTGTGACGTCACAGCTGATTCGAGTCTCAACTTGTCGAGGCGACCTAGGCAACCAGTTCAGTAGCGTCCATCATACTCATAATTACTGCTCTAATTATCTTAACGAATTTTTGGATCCATTTATCAAATTTACAATCTCAACTCAGGTGAGTTAGAATATATCTATTATATTGCTAGTATACAAGTAGATAAATATTTATAATTATATTTCAATTTGTATTTTCGAAATATTCCAATTTGTGCATTTTCATGCAAAATCAGAGGATTACTTATGCTTAAGTAGTTTCACAATAAGGTAATAAATAAACAGCTAAATTTGAGGGAGAGCGAAAGCTCATTTGGTCAGATCCTATGTGATTTTTATTTTTTTATGTATATATTTAAATAATGCAAATTGATGTAAAGGTTATATTATATTATTTTGATTATTTATCTCCATCGATTAAATTAATAAAGTTGTTTGACAATAGCTATTTCAAATAATTTTTATTTTTTCCAACGTTTCGTCAACTTTGTTGACTTACTCAAGGCTCAAAATAAATTAACTCCTTGCATACTTGTCATTTTATCAATATATTCCTTCTTAGCGAAACAAATCAGGCCAGTCATCAAAAGGATTTAAAATATTTTCTTTTTTAAATCTTAAAATATCTTTAGATATATTTTCAATCTGTTTGATGACTGGCCTGATATGTTTGCTAAGAAGGAATATTGATAAAATGACAAATATGTAAGGGAGTTAATTTATTTGAGACCTGAGGAAGTCAACAAAGTTGACGAAACGTTGGCAAAAAATAAAAAATACTTGCATAAGCTATTGTCCTTATTTGCCTACAACAACTTATTAGTTATATTATATTCATAAAGACAGAGTAAATAAATATTTTATTTAATATGGATTTACTATGAGTTAAGGATACTGGGATATTATATTCAGTCAAACTATTGCAGTGAGTTTGAGATTGAATCCGAGACCACCTGCTCTGAAGGCAGAAAATATATTTTTTATTTATTTGAGTTATTAATCGTGATTTTATTTTTCAGGGATCAGCTGATACGTGAGCATATGAGCCAGGGAAGTCGTATCAAAGTGTAATTAATCCTTATGGCATCCATCCAGCAGATCTTCCATGTAAGTTGAAATCTATTATCTATATTTACCATATATCATTAGAAATGTTTCGAATTAAACTGATGCATTTTAAGTAATTGGTCAGATCCTATGTGATTTTTATTTTTTTATGTATATATTTAAATAGTGCAAATTAATGTAAACGTTATATTATATTCAGTTAAACTTTGGCAGTGAGTTTTAGCTTGAATCCAGACCACCTGCTCTGAAGGCAGAAACTATATATTCAATATTTATTTGAGTTATTAATTGAAATTTTATTTTTCAGCGATCAGCTGATCCCTGAGCACTGAGCATATGAGCCAGGGAAATATCAAAGTGTAATCCTCATGGCATCCATCCAGCAGATCTTCCATGTAAGTTTAAATCTATTATCTATTATTTTGATTATTTATGTCTATCGATTAAATTAATAAAGTTGTTGTAGGGAAACAAGGACAATATCTTATGCAAATAATTTTTATTTTTTGCCAACGTTTCGTCAACTTTGTTGACTTCAGGGCTCAAATAATTAATTTCCTTGCATAAAATGACAAATATGCAAGGAAGTTAATTATTTGAGCTCCTGAGGAAGTCAACAAAGTTGACGAAACGTTGGCAAAAAATAAAAATTATTTGCATAAGATATTGTCCTTATTTCCCTACAACAACTCTATTATCTATATTTACCATATATCATTAGAAATTTTTCGAATTAAACTGGTGCATTTTTAGTAAGGTATATTCTGATTCGAATTCAAAACGTTTTGACACCTAATTTAGTCACTAATTTAGTCATTTAGTCTCTGTTCTCTATCATTCGAAAACGAATTCATATTCATGTTCATTGTGCCTTTTGATGAGAATTTGTCAATAAATTTGAACGTTTTTTCTTATTAAAACGCCCAATCGGTTATTTCCCACGCTATTCATATTATACGAGTATAATATCTTCCCTTGGCAGAGTAAAATTTATTCTTTAATCGACCCAATTTTGATTCTTAGAATTTTTTTACTTTACCATACAGGGTATGGTCAAGTTTTGTTATCGTGCATGAAAAAAGTTGTTTTTTTGCTTCTTTTTTTCGAAATATCTCAAAAACGGCTATCTATTTTGATTAAGTAAGAGTATATATAGTACCTACATATACGATACATGGTCCCAAATGCAACCATATTGCGTGTATTCTACTGTAATTCATTGGGAAAAATATTGAGAGTTTCGACCCTTTATCTTTAATTAAATTGCAAATCATTTTCTCTTGACTTAGGGAATTAGCAGTACAAGCTGGAACTAATTTAATACATTTTTGCTTTTTTGCTTTTCACTTCCTTAATTTTTAATTTTAATTTTTTACTACAAGAAAACAGAGAAAAATTATAAACAACAAATTGAACTAGGACAAAGGGCGACAGAAGAAGTAGAGGAGATAACGATTGAGGATATTCAAAAGGCTATGAAGAGTATGAAAAATAATAAAGCCCCTGGTCCAGGAGGCATACCAATTGAACTGATTAAACACAGCCCACAAGAAACTATTGAAATGCTATCAGAGATATTTAATGAATGTATAAACGGAACAGGTGAACTACCTTCGGAATGGGCTCAAGAGTGGATCACGCCAATATACAAAAAGGAGATAGAAAAATATGTAACAACTATAGGGGTATAAGTGTAACGAGTACAATTGGTAGGCTGTATGGACGAATACTAAAGGAAAGAATAGAAAAGGAATGGAACGACATTGAAGAGCAGAGCGGCTTTAGAGCTGGAAGATCATGCACGGATAACATATTCTGTCTACGAAACCTCATTGAAAAACGACATGCAAGAAACCTAGAAACCCACCTCATTTTTGTTGATCTACAGAAAGCCTACGATAGTGTTCCAAGACAAAATATGATAAAAGTACTGGAGACAACAACAATCAATAGGCGCTATATCGACGCGGTTAAACATCTATATATAAAAAATAGATCAGCAGTTAAAATAAAGAATGAGATATCAGATGAGTTTCAAACAAATAAAGGTCTACTGCAAGGATGTTGTCTGTCTCCTACTCTATTTCGAATATATGTCTCATATGCCCTGCAAGAATGGACAAAAAAATGTGGATCAATGGGACTACAAATTGACGAGTCGTACTCTACACATTATTATTTGCGGATGACCAAGTTGTTATTGCAGCAGATATAGATGACGTAAGCTACATGACCCGTAAACTGGAAGAGGAATATAATAGATGGGGACTGGAAATAAACTTTAAAAAACAGAATACCTGACGGTCGGGACAGAGGGGGAAAATCTGGATATCAATGGAAAAGTGATAAAAAACTGTAAGGAATTTAGATATTTGGGATCTGTCTTTAGCGAGGAGCCAAACTGTGAGAGGGATATTAAAAATAAAATCTGTCAAGGTCGAAGAGCTATTGGGCAACTGAATGGGGTCTGGTGGAGCAAAGGGATCAAACAGGACACAAAAAAATATATATATCGGTCCATAGTGGAAGGCATAGCCCTATACAATTCAGAAACATGGGACATGAATAAGAAAAACGAAAAAAATTACAAGCGCTCGAAATGGATGCGATGAGAAGGAGTTGCAGAGTGTCGAGATTGGAGCATATCCCAAATACAACTATAAGGGACAAAATGAAAATGGAAAACGACATAATAGATAGAATAGAAAGGAAGAGATTAATATGGTACGGACACCTCAAAAGAATGCCGGAAGATAGGTGGCCTCATAAAATATGGACCTGGATGCCCACGGAAAGACGGAGGAGAAGAGGAAGACCGAGACGAACGTGGAAGCAGGAGTAGATGAGGCAATGACCAGTAGGCAACTACAAGAGCAAGACATCCTGGATAGAGAGAATTGGCGTGTTGGATGCGGAAAACGGCGCATGCTGTAGAACAAACCGCTTTATTATTATTATTACTTCCTTAATTTTTATTAAATATTGTTGAATTCGATAGATGGTAATCAAAACATTTTTGAATATAGTGTCCGGTATCCACTCAACTTGGATCTTCAACAAAATCTACGAATCTGCGTCTCTCAGGCAAAATAATCTACTCTTCACTTCTACTGACTATGAGAACTGCTTCTCCTCCTGAGCATCCATCCATCTGGACCTTACTTAAAAGGTATTTACACAAGCATTGGCGCAAGCAACTTCATTCTGGGGTGTCAATTTCCAAAATTTCATTTTAAAAAATCTTTTTCGAACTTGTTTAAATTTATATTTTTATTCAATTTAAGTAGTTAATTTTAGATTAGCTACAGCAATAGGTTGATTTCTTTTTCAGCATTTCTTTTTTTCTTCCCCTTTTTTTAAGTTTCAATATCATCATTTAGTATTTAATTATAAGTTAGGTATAAAGTTAAATAAATAATAAATATAATAGTAGATTACAACATTTAGTGAATCTTTCAATTTTTCAATAGTTAATGTTTTAATAAAAATTTATTCAAATTTTAAATTAAATACAATTTTTAGTTTTTCAAATAGTTTTCATAAAGTAGTATAAAAAATATACTTTATTTCAATATTACCCACTAATAATATTTCTCTCCACAGGTATTGATTGTATAATAAAAATGCTTAAACAAATTAAATAACTTCTTTTATTCCAATATTGAAATAAAATTATATTTTTTCAAGTGTAATAATAAATTCACTAAATATATATATTGAATATAAAAATAATATAAATTTCTTAATTTAGATAGCTCATTTGAATTATTTTCGGTTAAAATATTTTCAGAATGTATTTTTTTAATATTTACCTCACCTACCTTTAAATAAAAAAACCCGTTTCCTCCTCCAATATTAAAATAAAATACATTCTTTTTTTTCAAAATTTTTTAAATTCTCCTTTTGAGAATTTAATAGTTAGAGATCAAATTAGGATTTTCAGAGTCCCCTTTTCATATAGGTTCTCCGAGACTCTCCGAGGATGATGGAGAGATGTGAGGCTTCGCTTCGCAAAGTAAGACTGATTAGGGCTCGTTTTTAAATGTTCTACTGATAAAGAACGCCCTATCTCGTTCTTAGTTCGTTCTTTCCTCATTTAGAACATCGTATTTAATGTGCTGCAGAGATTTTCTTTCAGAGACGCAGCCCGCGACCACCGAGGGATTCATCATCAACTTGGTACCTTAGATATTCAGATGGTTAGGGCTGAGATGTGCGTACTTATCCCATGTTTAGGGGATTCTTTTTTGGCTCATTCTTTCAAGAAATATTTCAAAATTGATGTACATCTCTTTAACAGTAGATTAGATTGCTTATAATATTATCAATTACATATTATTTAAATAAAATAGATTTTCAATCGTTAGATTTTGGGGGAGCTCGCCAATGCCAACGAATTTAACATGATAAGAAAAAAACAAAATATATTACAAAAATATAACAAAAACAGGAAATACAAATAAATATATTATTATATACAAATATCTTGACAGACCGATCCAACGTTTTGATTTTTCAAAGCAAATGACACATCTCCACATAAGATTTTAAATTTTAACAAAACTATTATTATAAATTATTTTAAAAACTAAAAACTAAACTAAATTAATTCTCAAAATCAAATTCTAAATTATTTTATAATCTTTTAAAAACTAGCTCACATAATATTCTATCAAATTTATCATATTTTTATTAAAAACATTTGAAGAGATTCCTAATTCTTAATTTCTTTAATCTTTTTCGGTTGATAAATCGAACATCTTGAAAAAATTTCATTTTCAACTTAAGAATTATTTGACCCATTTTTATTTGTATTTACTAAATTAATTTGATTATGATGTGGAGATTCACAAAGACAGTAAAAAAAAATATTACTTAAATAAATCAATCTTAAGATTTTTTTCAAAAATTCATTTATTTGATTCAGCTTTCTTATTTTTAATACGTACCTAGCAAGTACAATTTTTTTTTTATAATTTTAATTAAATTTTCAAAAGACATTAAATATTATTACTTTATGTAATTAATACATTTATATTTTTCTTAATAAATTATTTAGTAAAAATAAAAATTAATAAACATCTATATATAAAAATAATAATCTTAATTATAAAAAAAAATAGTTGCTTTGAGGATTCATTACCAAATGGGTCTGAGTCTGTCGCCCGGAGCCTGCAGGCTTTTCTCGTGGGTCCATTAGAGGGGAGATCATGTTCAGTGTTTTCCATCTTAGGCCTCTGCTGGGCATTTTAGATTTTAAGTTTAGCTGTGAGGATGCCCTCTAATCTTAGCTAGTTCGCTCTGGCTAGGTCGCATGTGTTAGCTGTAGAGCCCAGCAGAGAGCTAATATCGAAGTCACTGTCTTGTTCTCGCCACGAACGAACCACGAGGGGAGTCGGCCAGACCGGAATCATCGGTTGAGGTCCAGGTCTCCTCTAATCTTAAGATGCGATGCGATTTCGGGAGATTAATTTGATCTCACACAATATAGCCAGTGAACAAGGGTTCGATGCTAGATTTTGCCCGGTGAATGACTCCAGGAGGAGTGCCTCTTATTTCCGGATCTGCCCGGAACACGTGCGTAGACTTGAGGAAATTTTAGGCGATGACTGACAGAAAGATCCTCTACCTTTGTAAACTCATTTGTACATCTCTCTGACAGTCATTGCTGTTGCGCTTTCGGATCCAGGGACGGAATATTCAGACAGACAACCAGCAAAAGATCATAAGATCGTCTACTGTGGGTATTCCCCGAAGAGGCTCTCCTATTGCTAGGGACTATGCGATGCGTTACCCACCTTGGTTTCGGTCGCCTCACAATTAAAGTGTCCCTTTCGTCTCTTATGCCTATACAGGTACAGGCTAGGTAGGATCTCTTTCAGGAGCCCTGGGTTCATTTACTGGGGTCTAAAGAATCAAACTTCTTCTACACTGGCCGGTTCTCGCGGTGCGCGGTTCCCGACTCAAAAAGTCCAAATCTTTCGTTTTTAAATTGAAATTATGAGAATTTCATTTGAGGCGATTGACCCTTGGATTTCGCGATTTTATTTGAGAACAAATCCAAACCAGATTTCTTTGTAATCAAATGATGAGATATTTGATTCAAAGCAATTATGCCTTTGGATCAGCATAGAGGCACAAATATATTATTTATTTATTTTTGTTGCCTCTGATTGTGTTGTTGTCTACTTCTATTTACAAGGATTTTCCTTTGTAAATGGAAGTGTAAACTAATATTTTTTGAGCTATGTCTTAGATCTCAGAACGTCTCTTCAACTTGCTCTATTTTGGATGGGCATCTACTTAAGTCTTCTTTACACTAGGGATACCGAGTTTCTACACGGTAAATATATTTACGTTTTTATTTTATAAATCAAGGAAAATTTCGATTTGAAAATGTTATTTATTTTTGTACTATAATTTATTTTCATCATGATAGATCAGAATCTTCAAAATTCTATATTAGGGGTTGGCAAACGACATTTTTTTTATTATTTTTTTTTTTAATAAATACATAATTATATATTATGAGAAATGGAAAATATATAGATATTTGGATCACTGTAGAAGTTACAAAAGCATTCATCTAAATTATTTTGGATAAAAACAAAACTATTTTTATTTCGAAATTTTTCTTTATTTATATATTCTTTACATATAGTAGTAATTCATTTTAAATTTTCTAAAATTTTATGGTAATTCCACTTAATTAGTAGAGATTGTGGTGTTGGTGCAAGGTGAAACATCTTTAATAAAGATAAGAGTAAATAAATATTAATTAATAATTCCACTTTTTGCACTACCCCGCAAGAGAAAACATTGACATTTAAGATTCTCCAATTTTGATAGTGAAATTTAATTTAATTTCCCTATTAATATATTATATTTAGATAACCTGAAATAGTGTCAAAAAAACCTCTCGAAAAACTTCACTGTTTACAACTTCTCGTAAAAACTCAACTTTTTGCACACTCTCACAAGGGAGAAAAGGGCTCCCTATTTAAGAATAGTTCTCCGATTTTGATAGTAAAATAAAATTTAATTTCTCTATATTTATTTTAATACAAAATTTTCTTAAGATAACTTGAAATTTTTTATCGCCAAAATATCTCGAAAAAACTTCACTTTCTAGTATTTCGACCCTCATTGCAAGATATAATTTTTCAAAGGATGTTCGCTTATGAAAATATTTTTGATTTTGATTGGAAAATAATTAATATTCCAGAGAATTATTTTTAAAAGAATATTTGATTTAGAGAAAAAAAAATAATTTCGTGAAAATATCTTTGTCTGTTCTATTTGGGTACATGAGGCCTCTGCACGTGTCACAAAAATCACCAAATGTTATTATTGTCCTTAATGTTAAATAAAAATACGATTTTGAAAACCAACCAACCTGTACGATTTAGGGCACTGGTTGTCAAAATCGCGCCTTTGTCTTCTTTTAAAAAAAATGTTTGTAATATTATAACAACAGTTTTCAGAATAAAATTAATGTTGTACCTACACTAAATGTTATTCTAAAAAAATTGCTAAGCTAAATTCTCAGACAGAGTTATCATAACTTTACATTATGCATAATTTGTCAAGTGGTACGATTTTATCAACTTTTACCTAATTTTAAATAACATTTTAAATTAAAATTTGTACTTTTTATTTTTCATTTTATTTTACTTCAATGAAACTATAAACTTTTTTCTCATTTTTAACCGACTTCAAAAAAGGAGGAGGTTATCAATATTTTTGTGTGTCTATGTTACCTGATTTCTTCGCCAATTATGAACCGATTTTGATTATTTTTTTTGCATTGAGTTCAGTAAGGTTTCCGATTGCTACCATATAAATTTCATTAGTATTGGACCTTTTTTGTTATGTTCGCGCATAACTTCTTTGTTTATGAACCGTTTTTAATGATTCTTTCTACGTTTGGATCAGTATAACTCCAAGATAGTCAGGATACCTAACTATTTATTTATTTTATGTATGTTCAGCGAGAACTTTTTGCCACATGGACCGATTTCGATGATTCTTTTTTTATTGGAAAGGCCGTACATTAGGGGTGGTCCCATATTAATTTGGCCAAGCTCTGATGATTTGATCAATGACGAAATAACGTAAATCTCCAATTCTCATGAGTAAATAATCGAAATTAAAATAAATAAAATCTTTTATAAAAAAAAAACAATGTTAAAACGTTCATTTAAAACCCGCAAACGTTTCGAGAGAATTTCTATATTTATGAATTGAATTTTTTTATAATTTTCTGATTCATTCGTCCGACGCTTTCTCTTACGAGATGCATACAAAATATTATCTTAAGTCACTATTAATAACATCACTAAAAAGAGAAAAATAAAAATAATTTTTATAAACAAATTTAAAACCGACTTCAAAATAAACTGCAACTGATCGTTGCTAAACTTTATCCAAATTCATTTGAAATATTAATATGTTTGTTCCTTTATTATTAATCAGATATCACTTGCAATTTGTAGTTCATATTGACATTAATTCAAAAATAATTCTCATTTAAGAGTCGAGGAATAACCATTCCACATTGGATTTTTGACATTTCGGTTATTATTGTAACCATTGCTGAAGACATAGAGGAATCGACTTAAAATCAAAAATAGCCATCGATTCTCATCTAATACTTGAGGAATAACAATTCTACATTAGGTTTTTGACGTTTCGATTATTATTGGTAACCATTGCTGAAGACATGGAGGAATCGACTTAAAATCAAAAATAACGATCGATTCTCATCTAATACTAGAGGAATAACCTTATTGCATTCAATTTTTGATGTTTTGACCATTAATGGCAACCTCTATTGAAAACGTGGAAGAATCGACTTAAAATCAAAAAGACTAAATTCTTTTATGGCAAACAACTCAAACTTGAGTCAGCAATGGTTACCAATAATAATCGAAACGTCAAAAACCTAATGTAGAATTGTTATTCCTCAAGTATTAGATGAGAATCGATGTCTATTTTTTATTTTAAGTCGATTCCTCCATGTCTTCAGCAATGGTTACCAATAAAAACCGAAATGTCAAAAATCCAATATAGAATTGTTATTCCTCAAGTATTAGATGAGAATCGATGGCTATTTTTGATTTTAAGTCGATTCCTCCATGTCTTCAGCAATGGTTACCAATAAAAACCGAAATGTCAAAAATCCAATATAGAATGATTATTCCTCAAGTACTAGATGAGAATCAATCGCCATTTTTGGTTTAAAGTCGATTTCTCTATGTCTTCAGCAATGGTTACTAATAAAAACCGAAACGTCAAAAATCCAATATAGAATGATTATTCCTCAAATACTAGATGAGAATCAATCGCTATTTTTGGTTTAAAGTCGATTTCTCTATGTCTTCAGCAATGGTTACTAATAAAAACCGAAACGTCAAAAATCCAATATAGAATGATTATTCCTCAAGTACTAGATGAGAATCAATCGCTATTTTTGGTTTAAAATCGATTTCTCTGTCTTCAGTAAAGGTAACGGATAAGAAAACAACGCAGTTGCTATGGTTACTCATAAAAATTCCTCCCAAATTTTTAGCATTTCACGAGAGAAGCCTATCCATTCTTACTTAAGCAAGGCTAAATGAGCTATATTAAAACTTTCAAATGAATAAATTTTAAAGAATTTAAAAAATTAAAAAAGTACCATCTTACTCTAGAGTAAAGTTAAAATATAATTTTACTAAAAACTTTATTTAACCTTTTTTGTGGTCCCCAAGGTACTTAATTAGGATATTAAATTTCATCAAAATTGGTTAAGCCATTTTCAAGATATTTAGAAAAAACTAAAAAAGTACTGAAATAAAGTACTAATGTTTGTGGGCCGATATGTACCAAAAACTAATCAGCGCTTCATTTTGTTAAACTAATGGTAGGTTTTCAATTTCATTTCAATCGGTGTAACGGTGTGGAAAAAATCGTGGGCCAAAAAAACGATAACATACATCCATCCATACATACATCCATCCATACATCCGCACGCACTAAATGAAAAAATCGCACTTTTTAGCCTCTCGACGAGACCCCTTGTAATTTTTGGCAAAACCGTCACGTGCTAAAATTCAACCTAATTGAATACTACAATTTGTGACTTTAATTGAGTCCATGGGTTCCGTAGTCTTTACCTGAGGACCCTTTGAAGCCACGCTTGCCCCGAGAGCGATTACAATACTTTACCCATGCTTTGCATTGGATAAAGTAAAAATTAAATGCAACAAATAAACAATAAGAACTCAAAAATAAAATAAAATGCACTAAAAGGTATAAAATGATTATCTAATTTAGTTACAACTAAACCACGAAATTTTCACATGAAATCACTTTTTGAAGTCGGTGATAAACAAACTATATTAGCGAGGTTACCCGCCAACGTACTAAGTAAGATCCGTCGAGTGCGATTCATAAAAGATATGTTTGGCACCGACTTCAAAAAGTGATTTCATGTTAATATTTCGTCGTTTAGTTGTAAATAAATTAGATAATTATTTTATTTCTTTTAGTGGATTTTATTTGATTTTTGAGTTCTTATTATTTTATTTGTTGCATTTAATTTTTTTGAATTATTTTTATTTCGGAATTATATTTCTACTCATTTTTTAAGCGTTTATTCTATTAAAATCCAAGGATTAAATTAATTTCTTCTTTATAAAAGTGGTATATTTTCTAAAGTCATTAATATGTTTATTAAAGAAGCGAAGGAGATATAGAGTGGTTTAGTGTTATAAATAATAGAATGTAGTTTCCTTTGAACGTCTTGAGTTATGTTGCCATTGACTTGCCTTAATAATATCACAATTTATGAGAGCTTTGTGACATTTATTTTATTTATTCTTTATTATTGCTACTCTTTCACGTCAAGTTTAATTATTTTCAGTCATATTTTTTTCATTCTCTGTTTATCTGAATTCCTCAGGGAAGTTAATTGCGTGAGAAAAAGATGTTTATTTATTTTTAATTGTCAAGAAAAAGAAAAAGTGAAAACTTTTTAACGACTCGGTATCTTTCATGCAAATTTCAGTATTTCGGCAATGTTTTTGTTAGTTAATGAATTGAGCTAGAAAGCTAAAACTTGTCAGAGGAGGTTAATTACTCTCCCATATAGGGTATGGTCAAATATGGTATTATAATCGTGTTGTAAAGTGTTTTTTTTGCTTAATTTTTTCAAAATATCTCAAAAACGGCTGAAACTATTTTGATAAAAAAAATTGAGCAAAACCATGGCGTTTTGGTCTACAAAAAAGCTCTATGGGTGAACAAAAAAAAATATTTTTCTAGATATTAATTATTTTGTCAAAATGTGTTTTAGTAGGTTTAGTTACTAAATTTTGTGTATGGTCTAGTTAAAAAAACCAGTGTGAATTTCAAAACTAAATTTCACATGTAGATTCTTTATATTGAGATTAAGAGCTAATTAGATTTGTTTTGAAATTGAACCAAAAATTAAGGGAAGCTCTTAAAAAATTAAAATTATAACATTTTCAAATTAAAACAGCCGAGAAAAATGGAATTTATCATAAAAGAGATCTATAATAAATAAATTGACACCTTCTGATGTGGCCATCCACTTGACTTTACCATACACTTCTGGTTGAGTTTGGTACAAGGGCCTAGATTTTAATTTTTTGACCCGGTTCTCCCCTAATTTTTGGCGGTTCGTTTTTGCATTTCTAGTATTCTGGGGGCCCCTGATTATGTATACAAAATTTTGTTGAGTTTGCTCAAATGGCCTAGATTTTTATTTTTTCACCCCCCCCCCTCCCTAATTTGGCGGCAGACATTTTTTTTTCGTTATTATAGGTTCATTTTATAGTGCATTCTTGTTTTTTTAGTTTGAAAATTATAATTTTAAATTTTAATTCTCCCTCCACCCCCCTTAATTTTGGGTCGATATGCACCAAAATCTAATCAGCTCTTAATATCAATGCACAACAACTATGTGTGAAGTTTTATTTTGATATCCAAACTTGTTTTTGAGCTAGCTCGTCCACAAAATTTGGTAACCCACAGACTAACAGACATTTTGACAAAACAGTTATTATCTAGAAAAATATAATTTTTTCGTTGTTCACTTAATAGAGCTTTTTTGTAGACCGAAATGTCATGGTTTCGGCCAATTTTTTTAATTAAAATAGTTTCAGCTGTTTTTGAGATATTTCGAAAAAAAGAAGCAAAAAAACCACTTTTTTTCATGCACGATCACAATACTTGACCATACCCTTTATGGCAAAGTAAAAAGAGTCATTATTTTTAATTTATAATTAATTCAACTTTAATTGTCAAGAGATCGATTTTTGACAAAAATACATATTTATTGTTCTCCAGATGTGTTTCAATATATTTTTTATCTGTGTTAGCAATAATTCAACAACAGTTGTAAAGTTTTCTAGGCTTTAGATATCATAGCAATGTTTTGGTTGAAACCAACCATTCTTTACTTCCAGAATGTCTTTATAGAATTTTTTTTCTTAAAAAACAAAAACAAAAAGACAATCCTGATTAATTTTAGGATTAATTAAACGTGTTTGTAAAATAGACTTTCGAAGGCTGTACGAATTGAAGAATATTTAAACAAGAAAAGAATAAAATACGAAAGAGCTGAAATTTTTCTGCTTTTCGATTTTTTAGCTTGATTTCAAATTGCATTGAGAATGATAAAACAATATTTGAAGGTATTTTTGAACCTTCACATTTCTATTTTCACGGGATGTGTAAACAAAAGTTATTTTGACTCTCCAGTTCTCTTTGCCATCCTTTATTTGATGATGTTCGATTGGCCAATCTTTTCCTAATCGATTGGTCAGGAAAGTATGATCCCGAGAGACCAGCTAATCCAAATTTCGATCACATTCAGGCATGCAGGGGATTTAACTTCGTCTTTGGCATTTTTTTCTTTCGACAACATATTCTTGATTTATTAAAAGATTTTGAGAATTTCTATTATACGTTAGTCCTATACAATCTGTACCTATGGATTCAAAAGGATTTTGAACAACATGTTTAATCAAAACATCATTTTTTTTATTTATTAAAAGTAAGAAAATTTTTTAGAAACTTTTTAAAATTTAAAATATAAAATACTAGGTAGGTTTCACATAAATAAAAGATCAGATGCTTGTTTAGCACGACTCTAGGTATATGTATATATTTCGGGGTATAAGCCCATCTTCAGGAGTTCACAAAGGTCACTCAACTCTAAACAAGCATCTGATCTTTTATTTATGTGAAACCTACCTAGTATTTTATATTTTAAATTTTAAAAAGTTTCTAAAAAACTTTTCAAAAATTTTTCTTAACTTTCTTTAATGTTTCACCAAGAATCTACAACATTTTTCCTTACACAATTTTTATTTATTATTTTAATTGATAAGTTATGGAAAGGCAGCGTGAAAAAAATTCTCTCGAATAAAATAGATTTATTGGATATTGATTTTTTTCATCGCTCAAAAACCAACGTTTCGGAAAGGGGTCATTGTGGGAAAAGTACAAGATATTTCTCCCTTTTCTCTTCTACTAGTGCTCGAAATTCGCCCTTTCTCAACAGAGTCATCAATAGAATTTTAAAAGGATGGATTTTTTCCCCTTAAATCTCCGAAGAGAAAATTTCTCCTAATTATTATCTTATATTGTTTTAATTTTTTATACAAAAAAGAAATATGGAAATGGATTATGGAAAAAATGAAGTTTTGCTTAGTTTGTTCAAAATACACAATATCACAAAGGGTTAAAAATATTATGAAATAAGAAAAAAAAAATAAGAAAAGTCTAGGCGTTAAGACCTATAAAAAAGAATGTTATAATATTCATTATAAAAATGATATTTTAAGAGATATTAATAATTAAAAAAAAAAATCTCTCGAGTAAATAAAAATATCAAGTAGGTATGCGTGATTCAATTTGAACTAAAATCCAATTACCTAGATCTTAATTTTAATTTAAAACAAATAGATATGAATATAAAAGTTCAATTTGCTAAGACTTAAAATTTCTAACGGAATCACTAGAAATTGTTGTACCATATACTAAATCCGAGTTGTTATGGATAATTTATTTTTAATGTAGAAGGGTTGTATTTACCCCCTCGGAAATAAAAAAAAACATCTACCTTGTGAGGTGAATCCATCTGACAAATAGAATACTTGTAAAAACTCAGGTGAATTCAACCCTTCTGACATGTAATAAAAATTATACATAACAGCTCGTATTTAGTAGACGAAAAACTTTCGTGATTTCTTAATAAATATGAAAATACCATCCGAAATTATTATTGGACTTTGAGCTAGACTGCGCTCACAAAATTTACTAACTCATAATATATACCTACGAGCTCACAAAAATACAGAGGTTTAAAAAAAATTTAAACCTCTTAAAATATCATCATTTTTTCTATCTTTATTATATAATTGAAAAGTTTTTATTTTGCCGAGAGTAGCAGATTTGTTGAATCATAAAGAGAAACAAAGAGGTTGTCAACACAATATTTATTATTTGTCCGTAGCTCAAAATTAAATTGGAATAGAATAATAAGGTTTCAAAAGATAGATGCGCCGTGAAAAGTTGGTCGGTATAAGCGTATAATATACGTATTTGACAAAAAATCGGACTTACGAGGTTTTGTAAGATCAGCGACGATATATATATTATATAATAATAATTTTTGTTCTTACTTAGCAGACATGTTTTAACTAAAAGCTTGTCTCCTAAGTAAAAACAAACATTTTTAATATCCACGCGATACTAACCCCATGAAAAATAATATTTATAATTTATATAAGACTGATGGTGAAGGCCTGACGCTATCCTTAGATTCATCTATCTTCATAAATTCTCCAAATTTTCCTTCTTAAACTTTCATGATATTTTCAAATGTTGTTAGGTTGCCTAGATATAGGAAAATCTCAAATGTGTTCTCGTTGGTTGATTGAAAGGTGTTCAGACGACCCACAGTTTAAATATAAAATTAATTAAAACGTTCTATAATTATTAGAGTTAACTGAGGTGCCTAGCATAACGATTTAAGCAATGGGTCGTATCTTCCCGGGTTAATTTCATCGCTGACATAGCAAATTAAAAGGGCTCATCAAATAATTGGAATTCGGCAGAGGGAAAAAACTACAATCAATTAAATACCAATAAAAAGGAAAAATGCTAAAAAATGTTCAAAATGTTTATTTTTTTAATTACGAGGTTCTCTCCCACCAGCTATTTCAATAGAAACTAATAAAAAACACGATTAAAAAAAGGGTTTCCGTTAAGCCTTTTCTCCAACAAACGTCCTTTTATTAAAAAAAATAAGTACTTTTTTATATAGAAAAATGAAGTATTGAATTAAATGACCTTTTCGAGGTATTCTATTAATTTCATAGTTTGAATTTAACTTTCAGTTTTTGTTTTGTATAATTTTTAAAGAGTTAGGTGTCTGTTCCAGATGAAACATTTTTAAATAAGCAGTAGTAAAATGTCAAGGTATGTTTTTGTGGACCACCCTAGTCCTGTCTCTTCTTTGAATTATTTATCCCAATTTTCACATTTAGGCTTGAAAATAATCAAAAAATTGTATCCACACAAAAGAACGTATTATTCTTGATAAGAAAACTAATTTTGAAAAAAAAAATGTTTTTCTTTTTTGCAAATATCCTAAATAAACTCTGATTTAAATCGAAATAAAATTTATAATCATTAAAATACATAATTCTTGATACACAGGTGCTATTAATTAAACAAAATTCCCACCCATACAATATCTGGTATTTCTTAAATATGGCATAAACAAAAACGGAAAATATTAATATCTACACAAAAAAGATGAAAACTTTCTAAACATCCTATAACAGACTTTATAAACATCTACTATTGATTTACTTAATAAAAAAGGCGAAACATTTTGTATTTCCTCAAAAGTGATGGGACCTTTATAAACATCTTAGAAAATACGTTAAAACACGGTAATTGATAGTACGAGTATTATTCAAAAAGACGAATTTATTAATATTATTCTAAAAGGGATTAAAAAGTTAATAAATATCTGAAAGTTTATAATGGGAAAATAAGGACAAGTTTTTATATGTGACTTTTTTATTTATCAACCAAAGAAAAATTGTTTATGTGAATGTGCCAAATATTTTTTAAAATTTGTGTTTCTGATGGTCTTCAATGGTAACGAAAATAAAAAGTAAATTTAGTGGCAGACTATTTGAAGCCCTGAAGAAGTCGGCAAAGTCGACGAAACGTTTGCTGATAAATAAAAAATTCACACATAAAAACTTATCCTTATTTTCTCATTATAAACTTTCAAATTAATACAAATTATGGGCTGAAATGATAATAATAATTAATAAATATCCTAGAAGAGACTTTATAGACATCCTATATTGATACTATTGCTTGGTAACTAAGTTCCCATCGTTTTATGTTAATGTTTTAGTTAAAAAAACGGCG
Organism: Forficula auricularia; assembly: GCA_024734495.1. NCBI lineage: Eukaryota > Metazoa > Arthropoda > Insecta > Dermaptera > Forficulidae > Forficula > Forficula auricularia. The sequence continues at coordinate 1,876,868 of JALMQS010000841.1, read as the reverse complement.
GGATCTTAGTTGACAACCTAATAATATATTATTAACCAAAAAAACAAAATAATTAATATTTCTCCAAAATAGGTAATTGAATGAAAAAGTGAAAAATTTTCAAAACACTGACACTCTGTCTCAGGCACTTTGGTGCAATAATTAATTTAAATAACTGAACTAATCAAAATTTATTTCTTAAAACACCTGTTTGTTTCATTATGATTTTCCAATGGAAACGTGTGGAAATTCCACAAAAATCATTCAAAAAAATATATTGTCTGCATTTTCGTACCCTAAACTCTGAAACCAAAATCTAATTAGTTTTCCGAATTGAAAATACAAATATTAATGTTAGCAAGATGAACTTTTTATGCTTTCCGATTTTGAGTTACTGTGATTATCGCTATTTAGACTCACAATACACAAACAGACAGTAAAAAAAAAATGTTTAAAATGACCTTATCCAAGTTTTAGACATTTTTAAACACAAAAGCAAAAAAAAAAACGCAAATAAATATACTAAATATATGTTTTTCTAGTTTAATTAATATTATTTTAAGTATTTAATTGTACTGCTATTAATAATATTGCTATGTGAATGCTGTGTGGGCTAACTCAATCGTGCCAGAATATTTATGCATAATTTAACCAACAAATTCATTTCACATCTCATTAAATAAACATAAATGCACATTTATTGCGAATATCGCCAAATGAGAAAGACTATATTTGGAATTTGATTATAATTAAAATTAAATTTTTTATTTATTTTCTGATTTTATTTTTTATTATTATTTTTTTTATTTAATTGCAATTTCAATTTAAACTTATTGATTTTCCATTATGAATATTCCTTTTAACTTTAATTTCTTAAATGAAAAAATTAAAATATTTTTCACTCTGCATACCATAAATTAATTTATCCATTTTTTTAATTCTTCTGTAATTAAGGGACTATGCAATTTATATTATTTTAATTTCAAGGGTTATTTGTCGCACGAATTTGGGCCATTCTTGAAAATTTTCTAAACACAAAAAGAAAAAAATTCAAACAAATTTTCAATAGGGGGTCGGATAGGCTAGGGGTTAGCGTGTCAGCCTGCTAACCAAGTGGATCCGGGTTCGAATCCGACTCTGGCTAAAACCTGACCCCGAGAGACAAATAAAAAAATAATAATAATTAGTATCGTAAATTGGTAAATACTAGAAAGGCCGAAAAGCCAAAAAAAGTTATTTTAATACTTCAAATTTGGTTTAGTTAAAGTATATTCGACGCTCTTGGACCATTAATGGCCTGGTTTCTTTCGCCACTTGCACCCGGGGCTACAAATGGTCTTGGCGATCTTTTATGAGAATCAATCTCTTCGTTAAATTCTTCTACAAAGCTTACTTTTTTATAACACGATATAAAACTTTTCGAATACTAATTCTATTAAACCATTTAATTTGGAACAATCTCTTATAGTCTTATTTTCTAAACTGGCTTATAGTCTTTTTTGTTCATGGAGAGTGGTGTAGGTTCGCGGTGAAAGATGTTTAATAAAATTAAAAATTAAGAATACATTGCTAGATAGGTTTCTTAAAAAATAAATATTGTTTATGAGCAAGTCTCTATATATATTTTGGGCGATGAGCCCATTCTCAGGAGTTTACATTGATAACAATTATCAGGATGGGCTCGTCGCCCGAAATATGGTATATATAGAGTCTTGCTCATATACAATTCAATAGTGGCTCCATCAGGGAGGAGGACATGGGGGTCATGAAAATAAAATTAATATTGTTTTTTTATCAATTATTATTTTATTAATTTTTTTATAATCTTTAAATTTTCTTACAAATTTCCTTTTTATTTTCAACATCCAATTAGTTACACCTTCAACCCTCTTTCCTATTATAGCCATCCATTATAAACCATTCTAAAATAAGTGAAAGGAAGTTAATAGTAAATTATTACTTATGATGGCTATAACAAGTGTTTTAATTCTTTAACTAAGTGTCTTATTTTTCTTTAAAAAAATTGACTTTGTTCATCTGCTTAGATATTTGCGTAATTCTATATATCGTATGTATAAAAGAAGCTGAAAATATAAGGTTTTTTTTAATTTAAATAATACCTTTTTACTTTATCATACAGGGTATGGTCAAGTATTGTAATTTATATGTGTAGTCGCAACCAATTTATTAAAATATATGTTATTCGACCATGCAAACAATCATTTTATACGATTATATATACCTGACTAATTTCATTATAAATTTAATATATAAATATAAAGAACTGAATTAGAGAACTATAGTCTAAATATATTATACATACAGGGTGGGGCATAAAGATCTATCACATTTTGAAGAGCCATACCTAAAAAATGAAAAAATTTAACTAGAAAAAACTGAATATATTTTTGAAAGGAACATTAAATATTTTTTTTTTTAATGTGTTTTAAACATTATATCAGACGAAAAAAAGGGAGGGGCTCAAAAATGAAAATTCTAGCTTTTCGACCAAACAAACTCAGCCAAATTTTGTTTACATTTTCTGTGGACCTCCAGAAGGCTAGACATGCACAAACTAACCACCCAAAATGGGGGATGGGTCAAAAATGAACATTCTAGCCCTTTCGACCAAACTATGTATACAAAATTTGATTAGTTTTTGCATTTCTAGCCTTCTGGGGGTCCACAGAATATGTATACAAAATTTGGTTGAGTTTGGTCAAAAGCACTAGAATTTTTATTTTTGACCCTCCCCTCATTTTGGGTGGTTAGTTTTTGCATTTCTAGCCTTTTTGGGGCCCACAGAATATGTAAACAAAATTAGGTCGAGTTTGGTCGAAAAGGCTAGAATTTTCATTTTTGACTCCTCCCCCCACTTTTTTTGACTGTTAATGTTTAAAACACATTAAAAAAAAATATTTTATGTTCTTTTCAAAAATATATTCAGTCTTTCCTAGTTAAATTTTTTCATTTTTTTATACATCTTCAAAATGTGGTAGATCTTTATGACCCACCATATATAATACGTAGACCAGTCCCTTTTCCCCTTCTTCATTCGCTCTTTTTATCTTTTATTTTAATTTTTCACAGGCTAAAAATTGTCTCTAAAAACTACTTTTGAAGCTCATAATTATAAATTTTTTCCGTGGGCAGAGGCCCCCTGGTACATGACCCCCTCCCAAATAAGAGTCTAGAGCCACCACTATAAATAATATTTCATTTTATGAAATCTAATTAGTAATTTATTCTTAATTTTTAATTTTATGTCTTATAGTTCCTGATTTACAAGTCATCTTTGGAAAAATATACAACTAATTATTCTAAATATTGATCCAGTGAATCAGAAATTCGTTAAAGGAACTTGCCAATTAGAATGATTTGTTTCTGTTTTTTCGAGTGAAGATTTATTACAATCAAGAGTCATTTTCATCTGACTATTTAATTCTCTTTTCATTTGCGTCTCTGTTTCTTTTAATTTTGTTTATTTCTTTAGGAATTGATGCATTTTATGGCTGATTTAACTGATTCAAATAAATCTAGGCTGTTCTACTTGAAAGCAGATCTTGTTTCATCAATCATTCAAACAAATGGAAACATTTTTTGTTACTGTTTTTTACTTTGATTTTCATTAGAAAAAGATTATGAATCGAATAGTTATAGTTTTATATGAAAGAGAAAAAGCAAAGAAAAGCGAAGCCCTCGAAACTATACTTTCGTTATAAATAAATTAAAAATGTATTTTTCCAGCAGAAGACACACTCTTTTATTGTCTCCATAAATAAATAAAATTTAACCGAAAAGTCTTAGTGATAATTTTTGATTTTCTTTGTTTTGGTTGTTATCATTTTTACTTTACCATACAGGGTATGGTCAAGTATTGTGATCGTGCATGAAAAAAGTGTTTTTTTTTCCTTCTTTTTTTCAAAATATCTCAAAAACGACTGAAACTATTTTGATTAAAAAAATCGAGCGAAACCATGGCATTTCGATCTACAAAAAGCCCTAATAAGTGAACATCGAGAAAATTATATTTTTCGAGATAATAATCGTTTTGTCAAAATGTCTGTTAGCCTGTTATTCTGTTAGTCTGTGTGTTACCAAATTTTTGTGGACGAGCTGGCTCAAAAACTAGTATGAATATCAAAACCAAATTTCACACGTAGTTTTGGTCTATTGAGATTAAGAGCTGATTGGATTTTGGTGCATATCAACCCAAAATTAAGGGAGGTTGAGGGGGGGGGGGGATTAAAAATCTAGGTCATTTGAGCAAACTCAACCAAAAAAACAAAAAATTTTGTATACATAATCAGTGGGACCCCAGAAGTCTAAAAATGAAAAAACTAACCGCTCAAAGTGTGTGTGTGTGTGGGGGGGGGGGGGGGGACAAAAAATGAAAATATAGGCTCTTGTACCACACTCAACCAAATTTTGTATATATAATCAGGGGCCCCAGAGTAATCTAAAAATGCAAAAACTAACCCCCCTCTCATACATGATTATAAATAATTTTATTAAATGTTAAATATAAGTGAGGGGCCAGGTTGTATGGTAAAGTCAAGTGGATGGCCACAACAGAACACGTCAGCTTATTTCACTTTCACATAAACTAAGCAGCCACTTAAAATCATTCTGTCGAATAATAATAGTATTTAGAAATTAGAATATTATATATTTTTTATATTAATATTTCTAGAATTGATCAGATTAATTAGTTTCGTTGATTTCATTTGACAAAATTGGAGAAAAAGTAGAATTTTTTAAGACTAGTAAGGTACACTCTTTCCAAATTTTGGTGATTTGGGAATTTTTTTGTCAACGATCGTTTTGATCTAGAAAATTGAGATGCAGAAAATAATATTAAATAATACAAACTATTTTTTGGCAAATGGATTTAATACTCTGGCTCGGCAAACGAAGTCTTGATATTTATTACATGTGAATAAGCATAGAGTATATACTCTTCATCGATATTTTTAAAGTTCCGATTATAAAGTAAAAACCCTATAGTGTCCCTACACGACTGTCTGTCTGTCCGTTTCTCAGAGCACTGTAGCTTGTAAATTAATTAATATACAATCTTGAAATTTACAAATTAGATATTCACTTTCTTTGAAATAAAAAATCTGAATAATATTTTAATAGTGTGGACTAGGTACTGGGAGAAAATCAAATTTCATGTGGGTTCAAAAATAAAAATTTTTTTTTTAAGTGAATGTGAGATATCCCTGTAAACAGGGACGGCAGAATCGTGGGGTCAGGGGGGAACCCCCTGGGAATTCGTCTAGGTATTCCATACCCCCCAGACCCCTCGGTAGGCCTACATCACTTTCCAAGTTTTGATCCCCCTGGCCAAGATCGCTCCGCTGTGCCTGCCTGTAAAGATCTCTTTAAAAAATTAAGTTAGTTTTTAATTTATTTATTTATTTATTTACAATTCATTCATTTCCTCCTTATCTACGAGAAATAAGAACGAATTTGATATCTCAAGTATTTTGAAAGATATAAGGTATGAAAAAACCCCTCAGGATGCAAATCCAACTCACACTTGGCTGGATTATAATTATTTCATTTTTTCTTTTTTTTTCAAAACAGAAATACTCGCATTCCCTAATTTTAATAGAAATCCAACAAAATTAAATTAAATTTTAATATTTTCATTTAATTTTTATATATACACACACAGATGAAATATAATTGAATTTTACATAATTAAAATGTTAAAAATAACAAGCTAAGCTGCAAAAGGAAAAAGCCATAATTTAAAAGTACCTTTTCTCAATAAATTATCAAAGCAAATGTTTAGGGGCTACTACTTGGTTGGTTGGCCCTCTAGAAACATCAATGGCTTATTAAAGCTAACCCATTCCCAGCTGTATATACTTGAAAAGGCCTTAAGGGCAAAACGATCAATTGCTATCCTTTATCTTCATTTCCTTCATAATTTCAAACGAATATCCCTAAGGGCATATTTTATGCTCGAGCAAACAAATGTTGGATAAATTAGTCGAGCGATTATTATTATAAAATTAAATTGTAATTTCAGCGAGAGTATAGCTCAGAGCTGTTTAATTTAAAAGAAATATATTAAAAATTGTATCTTCAACTTGATATACACATTTTTAATATTCTCATTTTAAAGAAAATTTAATTTTTAATTTCAAATCTATCTTATTTAGTTTGTGGTTTGAATTAACAAGTAGCGCTTTTGAAGGACCATGTATTTACTACTTCTATTTTTTCTTTTTTTAAAACACAAAAACAAATTTCTTCTCGAAAACTCAAAATTGACCCGAGTACAATTTTAAAATATTTTTTCTAATTTTCATGTAATTTTTCGATTGTTTTCAACACTTCTGGTTTTGACATCTTGAATCCAAATCCCCCCCCCCCCAACAAAAAAAAAGGCTAATTTGATCTATTTATAAGAAGGCATAGTAATTGGAAAGCAATATTTGAAATAAAAATATTTTATTTTATTAATTGAAAAAACTGCATCCATCATTTCCAAATCACTGTTTGATTGTAGCTCAATTATAACTCGAATTATAGAAAAAAAAATTACATTTAATGTCTTTTAAAAAAACGTACATAGCTTCAATTTTTTGCTTTCATCTGGGTTCTAATTGAGATCAAACCAATTGGAGAATTGGAAAATTGCTCAAAGCCTTTTCTGTTAATAAAACAAAACATTTTATTTTGAATATTTATGTTTTATATAGTAACTATGGCCTCTCAAATATGTGTCAAATTGTGGCCTTTTCGGAGCTTTGATCAACAATACCACAAAAAGTTGAACTTTTATAATAAATAAATAAATAAAAACTTCGAAACCAGTGAAAAAACTTTATTAGGATTACATTTTTAACCATTTTCACTACGGGGTATCTCGGTAGCTTTTTCAGACTCCCTTACTCTTGAAAGTGAACATGATGCAGTGGTCAAGTTTAATAATTCAACCTTGTGGAACTAATTTCAGCACATTAATTAAAATCGTTCGATATCTCCCCATTTCGGTATATCAATTCAACATTTTCCTAATTTACTGCATTTCTCAAACGTTTTAAAGTAAGAAAGCACAAATCTGTAGGTATATGGTTTTGGAAATACAAACATTTCGGTACCAGAGATAAATTTGTATTACTTATTGTTCTTGTGTTATCTTGGGTATACGGCAGACAGACAGAAATAAATGATTGAAAATGATTTTTCCCCATGTTTCTAACATTACACGAATAAGAAAAAAAGTAAATTTTCGACTGAATTCAAAAAACTTCTTGTCGAGCGAAACGAGTAAAATTTTTTAGTGATTTACGTACAAAAGATCAAATCTCTAAAGTCTAGACCGTTGCAGAATAGATGTTTCGGTGGTTGAATTTTGTTAAGGGAGAATGGGATAGGTTCTTGGTGAAACATTTTAAATAAAGTAAAGAAAACTTTTTGAAAAATGTTTTTTTTGAACTTTTTCAAATTTTTTTTTTAATATAAAATACTAGGTAGGTTTCACATATATAAAAAATCCGATGCTTTTTTAGTAAACTCTGGTGGTTGAATTGTTTATCTATAGAGAAGTTTCGTCTGATTGCACATTTTCAATGAGAAATACTCATCAGAAAGCACGACGTTCCTACTAATGTTTCAAGTGCTTGTAAAGTCTATTACGCGATTAAGGGATGATGTTTTCAAATTATAAAGTTGCTAACATTTAGGGAAAGCAGTGTTGGTTTATAGTGAAACATATTAAACACAGGAGATTTTTAACGGGTTATAGTGGTGTTTCAAAAAATTCCTTTAATTATATTTTTGGAGTTTTATTTTATTCTATACATATTTCGGGTTTTTAGCCCATCATTAGGAGTTTACAAAAGACTGAAGAAATTTTTTTACATTGTATTGATTTTATAAACTAGTTGTGGCTATTATTAATTACTAACCCTTTACTAAAATAATAGCCATAACTAGTTTGAAAAATCAATACAATGTAAAATTTGTCTTCAGTCTTTTGTAAACTCCCGATGATGGGCCAAAAACCCAAAATATGTATAGAGTAAAATAAAACTCCAAAAATATAATTAAAGGAATTTTTTAATTTTTAAAATTTTTATTTTTACTTGTGAAACACCACTATAACCCGTTAAAAAACTCCTGTGTTTAAAGTTTCTGTTTAAACCACTTGATCGATCAACGTCCTAAGTCGAAGTGTTGAAACCTAGTGGAATCCGATGCATTTTTTTTATAATGATATTGATACAAGAAGAAGTTGCACCAAGAAGGTACAACTTCTGAAGTCCGTGGTGGACCCTTGTAACGTGAAGATAAGGGGAGGTTTAGGGATTGGATTGCAGTCGAAGGTATCTGTGGATGCTGGTCTTGAAAGATTGAAGGTTATAAGTAGCTGGAAAGACGGTCGGGGGAAGAGAGTTCCAGTCTCTAGATGTCATAGGGATAAATGAATTGGCGAATCCGTTTGTTCGATTAGTATCTAGTTTAAGCGCGTAGGGGTGTTGAATTTTAGAAAATCGTGTATTTCCCGCAAATGAAGCCTTTGGTGGGATTATCGATTTTATTTCGTCAGAACAAAAGCCATGGTAATATCTATAAAAAAGGGAAAGGGCGGAGACAGATCTACGATGGGCTAGGGAGTCGAGAGTGTCAGTTAATGTAGGATCGCCTATCAGTCTGAGAGCTCGCCTCTGAATTGCATCTAAGGTATTAAGAGAATACTTGGAGGCTCCTCTCCACAAATGCGAGCAATATTCAAGTCAGGGGCGAATTTGAGCCTTGTATAATATAAGGAGTTGAGTGGGGGTGAAAAATCGTTTGGTTCGGAAAAGAAAGCCAAGCTTACATGCATTTATCTCATTAAAAATGTACAATCTAGGTGAGTGGTCTCAGGTGAAACATCTAGACATTTGTTCACACTGTTTGCTTTGTAAGGTGTTAGGCTCCTTTCGTTTAGCACAATTCTTTCTGAAAATAGAGTCCTAATCCCGAATTACTTAACTTTGTTATAGAATATCGTTAGCAGTCCGCCAAGTAAAACAAATTTCATTTTTAAATTTCGTCAGGTAACATCCTCTGTTTTATTTAAAGACACAATTTTTCCAGTAGAAATAAATATTAATATGTTTTAAATATAGATAACTTCAGCTAGGAATTTTAATCAATTAGAAAAATGTTTATTTATATGTTGGTGGATTCATCGTTGTCGTCCTTTTGGGAGGTGCTGGCTTAAGTCCAAACACAAAACGTCATCTTTACGGCGTCATTAGTTGACACATGCACTAGGGGTCATTCGTGAATTCGGGAGAACCGTTGCAGTTCATTACTTTGAATCCCATCTAAATTTTAACTAAGTGGATAAAAAATTACATTTGATTCATATCTATTTTTATCAGATGCGCTGGCTTGAAAACGAAACATTTCATCGAAATCAATTAAAACATTAGCCAAAGATTTCGTGACAGGGCTGATTCTGGCTAATATCTAATCATCTCTAAATATACACGCATAGATAATACATTTATAGGGAATTTTTTATTTGACTAGATATAGAATTTTCCCATCTAAGACAGGGGTAGTCAACCTTTTTATAACTACCGCCCACTTTTGTATATTTGTTTATAGTAAAATTTTCTTATCGCACTAATTCATGTACGCACTGCAAAATACTCGTCATTTTTGAGTGAAAGTTTAGTAAAAACATAGAGTTAAATTTATTTTGTTATTTATACTTTGCATATCGATGGTGAAGGTTCACAACCTCCTATGTCAAAATAGCCAAGTTGACAGTAGGGCGCATTAAAACTACATATACCATATTTTAAATAGGTTTTACATGTTATTGTTATAGATACTGCTGCGATTCACCGCTCAATCGATAAAATAACGACATAGGAGTTTGAACACCTTAAAAAAATTTTAATTTAGGTAAAATAATTGAAAAACAGCAAAAATTGAAATAGTAGGTTGGGAACCTTCACCATCGATATGTTTATAATACAGAAACAATTTAATTGCATTTCTGCATTTGCCCTAGTAACAAAGCCTACTAGTGTGGAAGCTGCTTAAATTGAAGAAAAAGAAAATTAAAAATAAAAACTATAAAGTCTCTTTAAATTACCTATCGCCCACCATGAAAGCTTAAATCCCCCAATCAATAGTGGGCTGTAGAGACCAGGTTGACTAGCACTGATCTAAGATTACAAATTTACATTGTATTCAAACTTAGAACGATGGATCCCATTACTGTTAACACAACTCTTAAATCATTAAAAATTATAAACTTAACAAATGGCAATAGAAATGATACCAAAAATTTAAGAAGCGAAAATGATAAAGAAAGATTTAACAAAGTAAAAGAATTAAGAACAAGGAATCAGTTATTGGGATATATAAAATAAAACCTGTCGAAGTTGTTCTTGTTGTATATGAATGCTTCACTTGCCAAATCGATCAACTCCACTTTCTGAATTTTATTAAATTTTAATGACAAAGCACTTGATTGACTCCTAAATGTATAATGTATATATTCAAAACAAATTTCTCTAATAATAAGTACTTATTAACACCACTAAATGACAAAATTGTTTGGCCATTGAATAATAAATAATGTAATAATGTACTTAAATTATAATTTCATTTCATTTGTTCACTGTTTTATGGAGTTAATCGATTTGGCAAGTGAAGAATTTATACTTTATATAACTCGGTATGCCCAAGACTCAACGATAAATGAAGAATAATTGAATTCACTCGATTTTTTTCGGCTTAAAATGTCTTAAACACGAAGAAAAATCATTTTCAGCCATGGGGCAGGATTCCGTTACACACAATAACTCAAGTACCAATGTAGAAAGTAGTCTGGTGTCAAATTGTTCCTATTTTCAATGGGAAAAACTAATTCGAAATTTCGGTTTAAAAATGCAGAAAATATATTTTTGGATGATTTTATATAGATTTCCATGCGTTCTGATAGAGAGAGCATATATAAACAAACATGTTTTTCAAGAAATAAATTTTGAATAGTTTATTATTTTTAAATTTTATACTCTCATCAACATCGATTATAGAGCCCTAAGACTAGTTTGACGCATCCACCAGTCTCTATTCCTATCTCATCTCTATCCTATGCCAACTCTTTCACTTCTATTAAAATCCTACATCACATATCTTTTCATTTTATCCGGGTACTCTACTCCCTAAAATAAAAAATATTAACATTTTCCATAAAATGGTTCAGAATTTCTTAAACACCTTCTAAGACACAAATAGTGAATTTATTTTAATCATTAAATAAATAATATGTTTTATTCTAAAATGTATTAAAAGCTAAGCAAATTAAAGACATTTTATAAATACCATCTATTAATTATAATTATTTTAATCAAATAAGTAGAATAAATAAGGACATTTAAATCAGACTTTAGTAGATAATTATGTATATATTATTATATTAGAGGGGTTAGGCCCCTCAGGATTCGAACCTTTATATTATTGGCGATATGAAGCCCGAAAGTTGTTTTTAAAATCTTTAAAACAATTCTATCTATTTTTCAAATCTTTAAATTAATTATATAATTATTTTAAACAAAGGAACCGTAGGGAGTTGGTTTGGACATGACTTTAAATTAAATACAAAGTTTTTTATTTAAATACGCCAAACGTTTCGTTGGTGGTTTTCAACTTCTTCAGTGCTCATTTATTAAACTTATTTCAAAACTCCAGACAAATTAGTTTAATAAATGAGCCATTGAAGAAGTTGCAAACCAGCAACGAAGCGTTTGGCGTATTTTAATAAAAAACTTTGTATTTAATTTTAAGTCATGTCCAACTACCTACGATTCCTTTAATTAAAAATATTAATATTTTTTCTAAAATCGATCGAAACGTTCAAAACACATAAATTTTTTTATAATAAACCTGTATTCATTGTAAATAGAAAAAAACACAAAAATATTAATTTTTTCCCTTTATTTTACATAATATGTAATAGAAATTTGTCCATTGATGAATACCACCTATTTGAAAGTATTTTATTTAATAAATTTTGTATATTTTTTCAAAATTTATTCTGGTCGTAAACGTGCAAGCGTAAAACCGATCGAATAGTTTAAAACTTTTTACCTCTCTATTGATTTCTTATTCTTTGACCACCCTCGTCCTCATATCATTTATAAAACAATTTCTTTTCTGTATTGATATTGAATTTGTAGAATGAAGAAATAGAGAGTTTTATATTTCTACTTTTATATCTTTTTATTATTGGCTATGAAAAAAGTTTTGACAAAATAAAACACTAAAAAATGTGGCATTTTCTGTTGAAAAGTAGAATCCTAAAACATTAATGTGAGCAATACACATCCTCTATAATCGCACGAAATTTAATTCAGGGAACGAGAAAACGAAAACAGTCATTTTCATTATATTCCACTTTTTATAGCTTTTATTTGAAAAGGCTTTGGATACACTAAGCCAGAAATATTCGATGCAAATTAGATTGAAAATAAAAAAGTAATCTGAAAACAATTAATGAGAACAATACAAAGCTTCTAGGAAGTGGAGGATTTAGCACTTGAGGTGCCCCAGGTGAAATCATATTATAAGGCCTCCTCTAAAGATTTTCACTAACCCTACACCCTACAGTTAATTTGTCAATTTAATTTACGGAATACCTCAAAATTATTAATCATTTTTATTATAAAAAAATAATAATTAAATATTAAAAAAAAAACACAATTCTATGGTCACAATATCTAAGATTTTAGTAGAAACTATTTTTTTGAGGGCTTCATCCCACTGGAGTTGAACCCAAGCACTAACCTGGTTGCCGGGCAGTTAGTCTAACCCTCGAGATAAAACTCTCTCTAACATGCAAAGTATAAGAAAAGCTACATTTTTTTTTGAAAGCTACATTTTGAGCCCCCCCTTAATTTATGAGACTCCACAGGCGCGCCTTGTGTGCCATACTTTTTTAAAGTTCAGTTTAAATAGTAAAACGGGACCCGATTAATGTCGCTACAATGTCTCTCTGTTTCCCAAACAATTGTACCTATTCTGTAAATTAAATAATTTTAAAATTTGCCAATTAGAATCTATATTTTCTATTCATTTTCCTGAAATTCAAAACATTGTTATTGAAACGATTATCTTAGGAGGGTCGAATTTTATGTGGGCACAGAAATAAGTCGACTGTGGGTCAGTGGCTAGAGTGTTGGGTCGCTGACTCGGAGATTCGAGACCGAGTGTCGGCAGATAGATATTTGCAGTAGCCTCCTCTTGGAAAGTAATGGCAACCTACCAAGAGTATAATTGCCAAGTGACCTCTCCAAATTAGCCGTTCGAAACCGGCGTTAAAAAGTAGGTCCCGTATATCTGTGTAAAACAACTAAACACACTCAGCACAGGTATATGTGGAGAGGCGCCGACACCCGTTTCGGGTATGGCACTCGAAGAAGAGAGTAGGTATTAAGGGTGGAGGGGGACCACTTGAGAAACCTCACAATTAGAAACGTAAAATTAACTTTTAAAAACTCAAACATTAAAATTATAATTACAATTTGGTTTTTGAGCTTTATATTCTTTAAATTTAGTAGTAATTGAGTTTATTGTATAGGTACATAGGTAAATAATTAAAAAAAAAAAAATAGAAATGTTTTTTGTTAAGGTCACCCCCAATTTAATTTCTTTTAAATTAACATTGTTTAAAACAAAATCATATCAATTTTTTTAAGAAACTTCGTAGCTATATTCATTAATCAAATAAATCTTCGATAATAGGTTTAATTTGCTAATACAGTGAAACCCCTCAAATCCAAACCCCGGAAACCCGAAATCCCGGGAAATCCGAACGCAAAAAAGAGAAACTTATTTATTTTGTCATAAAACAATTATGTATATATTCAACATTATAACCTTATTTTACATAATTAGTTGAAAAATTAATAAAGAGTTACAGTTAGTATACCTAACAAAGTGTAAATGTGTCTACATACTTATGTCATCCAGGATTGAAAAAACGGTAAAAGTTGGTTATTTAAATTCTTTAGGCTAATCACTTTGCAAAAACAATGAAATAATAATAGAATCACACAAAATATCACTTAATCTTCCACTTGATATCAGTTAATTTCAATTATCGAAGCTGTTTTCGCCTAATCCGAACAGGCTACAGCCCCAATTAGTACGGATTTGAGGGGTTTCACTGTATGTAGTTATTTTTAAAATTGACTAAAAAAAGGTCTTATTGGCATGAGCGTTTTTGTTTTCAAACTGCATTTTCCTTTCAAGTTTCAAACCATTCAACAAACAAAAATTTTCTGTTTCTTGGAAAAAGTATTCACTTTTTCTTTCAATTTCTCTATTACCTAATTCTTAAGTAAATAGTAAAGGTGACTTCACAGTGTTTATTTTACTTTTAAATAAATTTAATTTATTTTTATATATTCATTAAAATATTTTAAAATGCAAGTTTTGTTAGATGTTTACGAGAAGATAAATCTTCACTTTATGATTTTGAGTGTAAATTATCTAATTCGTGGCCAGTTTTTTATGAGTATTATTAACAGCTCATTTTTTCTTTTATTTGGATGAGGAATCAGAAGCAAATGGAACGGAGTGGATGTGGTTATTTTCGCTCAGTCCTCAATCATTAATTATAAATTAGTTCGGATGCCCTTTTATCCTTCTGTTTGGTGACCCCTGGCCTTATTTTGGGCCCGTACGAGGGCGTCTCGCCCACTCCACCTTTTTTTTTTAATCATTATATAATTTAACTAAATAAATGGATACATTAATTGCTCATTTGTGAAATTATTTTCTTCATTTTGTATTTGAGATTTCATTTTATATTTTTCAAAGCGATGACAAATACAAGATATGATTAAAAAAAAATCAACCACACGACTTTCACATTCTCACTTATTTGAAATCATCGCGATTTACACCCCTTTCCTTTATTTCAATCCGATTAAAATTTATACACGACTAATAACTCATGAGACTTGATAAGTATACCAATTTAAAAATCGTTAATGCCATTTTAGAGAAAATAAAAAAGAAACGAAAAATCTTTCATGTAAATGTCAACTTCCAGTGTTCCGATTTCAACCAAAATCTTGCTGTACTTCTTCTAGCCTATATTGAGCTTACGTTTCGAATTTCGTAGCTCTGAGACATATGGTTGCGAAACGCATGGGGGTACACTAAAAACAAGCTGGCAACAACACATTTATTTAACGTAAAAAATGGGTTAACTTTAGTAATTTTTTTGACGTTTTTTTGCTTCAGCGACTTTTTCGCAACTAAGATTATTATTATTATTAAGAACTTTTTGTTTTATAAATCTCCCTTTATAATATTATTTATCGGAAATTTCTATTGTAAAATATATACTAGCTCGGACATTGATGCCAGATTTATCAAACGAGCACGGAATTGGCTAGAAGTGGTACATAAACAGCAACAAGTTTTGGACTTATGAATTATAAATCCTTATCGTCTGTTTTATATACTCTAGCATTAGGTTTTTGCTAAGTATTGTCGCGAAACAACTACCTTAAGTGGAATTTCTGTTTTAACTCCGTTTATTGAAATTCATCGTAATAATTTATCTTTTCTTTTTTTTTTAGTGGATAGTGATGAACCACTAGTAGATTCCTTGGCGGTGGTGGGTCGTTCAACATCGCTTCATCCATGTGAGTATAAATTATTTCACTATTTTTTTTAGAAACTTTATTATAACATGTGTTCTTTTACATATATAATATATCTGTAGTAGGCTCAAGAGGCAGGCCAGGCCTGCATCCCGAGTCACCCGTATTAAATTCACTTGTTTTTTCATCAGTTTTTTAAAAATGTTTGTAACGGAAAGAAATTTTTTTTTAACTATTATTTTTTATTGTCTTATGATAAATCAAGAAACGCTCTAGAATTTTAGACCAAAATGATTCAATTTCCAATGTGGAGAGCTGTCTAGATTTAAGGCATTTTTGCTTCCAAACTTCTGGTACAAAAATGCATTAAAAACATTATTTCTCGAATAAATTTATTGAGATTTTAAGATTTTATTATAAATGCATAATCAAATTAACAGTTTGTTTATCTGATTTTTTTGACGTGACAACGTCTTATAATTCGATGGAACCTGCTGCACGCTCGAAAAAACATGACTCATGTGGCGTTACCTCGCTCTGAGGCGTTCCATTTAAGGCTTGAAGTGCAACGAGAGCGCGGAACGAGCGACAAAGATTGAGGCGGGCTTTTTAAAAGCTACAGTGACAAAAATTTAATCACAGTTTATTCTTATAATAAATTATTCAAAATTATTACTTTTTTACAACAAATTACAATTAAATTTGCAAAAATAATTAAGTAAGGTAACGACCCCAGTAGATGGCCACTTAGTGTTATGCCATTATGTTTTTCAGTGCTGGCTCCGAAGTTCCTTATTAATTAATTAACTAATTTATTAAAGTTATGAATTATGAATGATTAATCATTAGTTAAAGAAAAAAATTTCAAAATGCAACTTGGAATTTTTTACCCAGTAGTTGGCCACTTGAAAATTTTGAAAAACCAGTAGTTGGCCACCGAGATCTAAGGTGATCTTAGCAAAATAATTATTTTCCTGAAATTTCATGAGGATGAGGGTAGAGTTTTTAGGGTTTTAACAAGTTATGAAGTACAAAAAGAGTATTTTATTCAAATAAAAAAGACAATTCTGGCACGATTCTATAAAATTATGAATTTGGAAAATTTTGAAAATATATATTTAAAACCAAGGTTCCTACTTACATTTCAAATTTACTCTCAAATATTAGCAATGTGAGTAAAGAACTAGTCTAGCCAAGAGTCGGTTCGCTTATGTTCCAAGGGCTTAAATCACGACTTGACTATCCTAATTTGCTCCAACCTAGGGTTCGAAGTCCATCTTAATGAGGTCTAATGAGGTCTTAATGAGGCCGTTTATCCTGTCAATTAAATAGATTCAATGTGGACAACTTCTAGTGTGTAACCGACCTTTGAGCATAGGGCATATGCTCAAAGGTCGGTTACACACTAGAAGTTGTACACCCGGCCCACTACTGGAATAAAGCGACCAAATGCAATAATTTTCAGGCCATTTCTTTACTTTTTTATCTAGGCTCTAAATACAAGTTTTGAAACAAAAAATGAATTACAAACTAATTGAACAACAACTTTTATTCAGTTTACTTGCTGAAAGAAATAATGTCAATACAAAATTTATTATTATAAAATAATAAAATCAAAAATTAAATTTTAACAGTCGAGTAGAAATTTAAGCAATAAATTTTATTCAAGTATTTTGTAAATTTAAAATGATTTTCTGAACGAAGAATTTTATGAAAAAAATCGGTTGTCTGTAAAGTCGGTTTAATGACGATAGTTGAACTGACAACGTCATAAGAAAATACCATTCCATCAGTATTTTCTTATGACGTTGTCACGTTCAACTATCGTCAGTAAACCGACTTTACAGACAACCGATTTTTTTTTTAATTTTAATTTTCACGGATAGTTCATTGCGAATAACATTATGCATTAAAAAAAACCCCAAGAAATTAATATAATGATTGTACTTACTGGTATATTTAAATTAAAATTAATTTTTTAATAGTTTATAATATTGGGCTCAATACTAGGGGGGGGGGGGGCATAAACAGAGAGAATACCGAGTCTTAAACAAATTTTCACATTTTCTCATATTAGGAATAAAATTGAAAAGGTTAAACTTGTAATAGAATTTCGATGATGGCCGATTTCCTCTCAACCAATTAAGAATGAATAACCTAATAATAAAAATAAAAATACCATCATAACTCAATTAATTGCTAACCGATTTTCAAAATTAAGGTGTCATTTTGTTCAGAATAAAATGTTTAACATTTTATTTAAAAAAAAATTGCTTAAACTAACAACTTTTTAAATATAAAGGATTAAATAATTGAGATGAGAGATAAACTTGACGAATAACTAGATTGTTGATTTTTGACGTTTCGACTATTATTGGTAACCATTGCTGAAAACATGTAGGAAACGATTTAAAATAAAAAATAGTTACCAACTATGATCGAAACGTCAAAAATGCAATTTAGAATAGCTATTTCGCAAATTTTAGAAAAGAACCAATTGGTATTTTACTTTACCATACAGGGTATGGTCAAGTATTGTAATAGTGCATGAAAAAAATTTTTTTTTACTTCTTTTTTTCGAAATATCTCAAAAACGGCTGAAACTATTTTGATTAAATAAATTGGGCGAAACCATGAAATTTCGGTCTAGAAAAAGCCCTAATAAGTGAACATCGAATAACTTATATTTTTCGAGATAATAATTGTTTAGTCAAAATGTCTTTTAGTCTGGTCGTCTGTTAGTCTGTTATTCTGTGCGTGACCAAATTTTTGTGGACGAGATAGCTCAAAAACTAGTGTGAATATCAAAATCAAATTTCACAGGTAGTTTTGGTCCATTTAGATTAATATCTGATTAAATGTTGGTACATATTGACCCAAAATTAATGAGGGTGTGGGGGGGGGGGGGGCAAAAAATGAAAATATAGCCCCTTGGACCAAACTTAACCAAATTTTGTATACATAATCAGTGGGTCCCCAGAAGTCTAAAAATTCAAAAACTAACCCTCTATATGATTATAAATAATTTTATTAAATATTATATAAAAGATAGGGGGCAGGTTGTATGGTAAAGTCAAATGGATGGCCACATCAGAACGCGTGTCATTTTATTTTAAGTCAACATTGGTTTCAAATAGCCAGAGTGATATCTGATTAAGAATAAACATATTAATATTTTAAATGACTATGAATAAAGTCTAGCAACAATCTGTTGCAGTTTATTTATTTTTTATTTTTAAACATTTTCAACCCTCTTCTTCTTCATGGACTAATTCTGACACCGCTTTTAAGTTGATACAAATGCTTTTTATATTTTTTTGTTTGTGTTGTTTTATACTATATGTATATATTCTTAAAATTTCAAATTGATGAATTATAAAAAATTAACAAATTCTTTTTTTTCGTTATATATTGTTTATGAGACAAATCCTTTTCAACTGTTGTCTAACGAGTGTCTGGTCAAATTATTTTTCGGTGTCCTCTTAGCAAATTAAAAATAACTCTTCACTTTTATGTCATGCCATGTCTGTCTGTCCATCTCATGGTCTTCTGTTGTCAGAGAATGGTGATGAGGCAATTCCGAATAGAAACAGGTTGATGAGAATTTTGTCAAAAGCTTTTGAGGTAAACGTCCAAGAAAAATTACCCTCGTTTTGTTTTTATTCTTTTTTTACAATGACAAATGCGAACATTGTCCCGAGTATTTTTGTTAACATTCCCAACGAATTAAATATAACTTTTTTTCTTAAAATAAAAATTCATTAGTTTCTTTTATATCATCTGGTTAAGAGGATGAATGCTTTGTTGATTATTTAAAACGACCTTGCTACAAGTATCAGTGCCTTCAAGGATAAAACAAATGGGCAAATAACTTTTATTCAGGCGTTACAAATTAGTATTCAGAGGGGTCTTCCATATACGGCAATAAATACAATCCGAAATTGAAGGAAAATGTTAAACTTTTTCAAGACTCGGTACGGTGTTTGCAGTTTCGGTAAATTAAATAATAAATCTGATAATAATTTTGATTTAATATTTTTTTACCTAGAGCCAAAAGACTGTTCCTACAATAAAATAAATTAAAAATTAATATCTACTATAGTCTGAAACAGGACTGGACTTGTATTTGGCATTCTTGCAACGTCAGCTCTAAAGGAAGAGCGATCATTCTATCCACTCTGTTTTTAGTAATTTTCTTCGATAATAATAATTAAGGAATCGCTCACCTACACATTTATTAAATAATAAAAAAAATTTAAAAACTTTTTTACTCTAGATTTACTCTTATAAGTAATTAATAATAAACTTAAATATAAATTGTACATTTATGCCAATATTAATAATACATCGCCTTAAAATCACAATAAAACCATTCAAAAATTATTTTTTCTTCATTTTTGAACCAGAAGGTCTAAAGCTAGAAAGTCCAAAAGCTAATTAGTTCTTTGCTATGGAAATACGGACATTTTAGCACAAGTAATTTCTAAGGCTTTTCAATCTTAAGTAATAGTGGTTTTATCTGAATCCAGACATACAAATAGAAAAACAATCATGGCTGAAAATTTTTTTCTCCTCTATCCAGACATTTTTCAACATAATGAGCAAAAAAATAAATAAATAAATAAATAAAATTTTTACATTTTTGTCTGAAATTTAGTGAAGTCCATTTGAATATTCTCTTTCTCCCTCTATAACGACTATCGTTTAGGTCCAATGGTAAAAGGCAAATGGGCATTCCTAGAATAATAGAAATTAATCTCTAATAGTGTTAAACAAGTTTGAACTTGAATTTGACATCCTTATGCCTTTTGGCTTTAAAAGAATAGAGATCACTTTATCAGCCTTTTTAGATTCTAATGAAAAGGTAAAAGACCATTCGTAGTAAAATACCTTAGAAATTAAGAAATTAATTTCTAATACTGTGAAACAGGTCTTGACTTGTATTTGACATTTTTAAGCATTGGCTTTAAAGAAATATAAATCAATTTATTCACACATTTAGAGTATGTACAAATGCAATGTTAATGTTTTAAGGATGTGAGGTTTTTACAATTCAAAAAAATCGTGTTGTTATTCGAAAAGTTCATGTCCCTCTGAATAATTTTTTTCGAAAAACCATCTACCCGGACTCCTGAGGGGGCGATTCGTATAAAAAATCTTAGATAATCTGCCTTTGAGATTTTGAAATTTTTGAAATTTCAAAAATCTTAGAATTTTAAAATGTTAATGTTCGAAAAAAATTTAGAATTTAATATTTTAACAATTTTAAAATTAAATTTTAATTGAGTAAATAATTGTTAGAAAAATATATTATTTATAAATGTTATAATAATAATAATAATAATAATAGATTATTCTATAGAATTTAAATATGTAAGTGGAAATTAAAAAAATTGTATTTAATTTTCAATCAGGTGAGATAAAGAAAACTACGTAGAAAAAGGATGTAGATATTCTTGTTAAAATAAAAAACCTCCTTTCACAACAAAATTTTGTTATTATAACACAAATAAGTAAATATATCTCGACCTGCGAAGGAAGGTTTTTTATTTTAACAAGAATATCTACATCCTTTTTCTACGTGGTCTTCTTTATCTCACCTGATTGAAAATTAAATAACATTTGGACCTTCCAAGTGTCTTTATTATTAAAAAAAATTTATCCTGTCATTATTATACTATATCCTTGCGCCCGCAACGCCAATGAAAATTCTTCAATGCGCACTTGCTTTCAAAAAGGTTGGCTACTCCTGCTATCTAGCGGTTAAGCAAATCTTTTATTTTTTTTTATTTTTTATGTTTACCGGTTAGTCTATTGAGAAAATATTCCCATGAAATATTTAGTTCTTTTCAATAAGTTATAAAGCTTATTAGAACCGCTGTTTTTCTTTCTCTTTTTTCATCTCTCGAGGGAAATTATTGCTTATCTATTTTATGTTTACCTACATCTAAAATGAAGGTTTGTGCAGCTATAAATTAATTCAATATTTTCCATAACACTGACAATTTACACATACCCTACGGGGTAGAGCTGTTGTGTTTTTTATAAACGAACCATATTAACCCATTTGAGAAAACAATGGCATATAATACGGGTCGAATCCAGTTTCCGATAGCAGACAGAATTTTGTCATGAAAACTTTATTAATAAATATATTTAATAGTGACAAAGTTGAAGTAAGAAGAGATTTTATTCATAAAAGTTCTAAGGAAACGTTCAATTATCACGTAACGTTTTTTGACAATATTTAGGCCCCCGCCCCCGTATCCTATCATAACGCACCTTAACATTTGTGTGACCCCTTCAAACCTTTCAAATATTGTTTCCTAGCATAATGGATTTTTTAAAATAAAATTAATGATTATTCTATTATGTCGCAGTGTTTTTGATATATTAGTATATGAAGAATAAATTGTGAGTTCAAAAAATTAATTTATTCTTATAACTTTAAATATTTAAAAACAATAACTTATTAAAACTCATAATACTAAGTTACAATGTATTAATACACTCACTCATCAACGTTCACACTAGTAACACTTAATTTAACCCCTTCATCATATCGTCCTTGAGTATACAGTCCTAAGACTGGATTGACGCAACCACCCGTCTCCACTAGGCTCTGTCCACCACCAGCTGATTGACCTCTCTAATCGTCTCGCATCCCATATCCCCTAATTATTTGGTCGAAATATTTTGATCTGGGTCTTCCCCTCCGAAATATCCCTAAGCAATCCCCCATGTCTCAGTGTGTGCCCCATCATCTGACCTCTTCTCTTCCTCAGAATCTTCCACAAGGTTCTTCTTTCTCCGATTCTTCCAAGTACTTCTTCATTTGTAATTCTATTCATCCATTTGATATTCATCATTCTTTTGTAGCACCACATTTCGAAAGCTTCCAGTTATTTTCTCTCCGCTACTCCAATTGTCCAGGTTTCACACCATACATGGCTATGCTCCATACCTTCAATAGCATCTTCCTGTTTTCTAAGGTGATTGAGGAGGAGCATAGCAGTTTTTCTTTTGAATTAAACCCCATTTTTGCTTGACAATTCTTGATTTAATTTCGTTTTTGCTCCTTCCATCCCATGTGATTTACTTCCTAGATAGCGGAATTCCTTAACTCCTTCTAGGTTTTCTTGGTTAATTTTGATCCATTCCTGTCTCGTTTGTTCTTTCTTTGTACAAACTAGGACCTTGGTTTTATTCTTGTTTAATTTCATTTTGATTTCTTCTATTAGGATTTGATTAATTCCATTCAGGGCGTCCTCTAATTCTTTTATGTTGCTTCCTAGAAGGGTAATGTCATCGGCAAATCTTAACAAAGCGATCTTTTGTCCTTGGATTTCGTTACCAGTATCAATTTTGTCTTTGAATTCTTTTATCGCTTCTTCTATGTATAAGTTGAAAATCATGGGTGACAGCACACATCCTTCTTAACCTCTTGCGCAGGGTATACATGTTACGTGATATTTGAACGTTCCCTAATAAATAAATTAAAAAATTTTCAAGACTTGGTACGGTCTTTTATTTCTAATTATGGCATGTCCTTAAAAAATCAAAAAATCAATTTAAATAAATGAATTTTCTGAAATTTCTTATCCTCAAGCCCTTAAACTATAGAGTCTAAAATCTACTCAGTTTTCCGCGTTGAAAATACAAGCAGTTTGGTACAAGAACGAATTTTCTACTACTTTCTGTTTTTGATCTATCTTGGGTATTGGAATCCTAACACACAAACACACAGACATACAGAAAACAAATCATGATTACAAATTACTTTTCTAAAAGTTTCAAAAAAATTTTAAGCACAATGAGCAAATATTTATTTATTTTTTGCATTAATTAAAAACTAGGGTCTCTGAATAATTTGTAGAGATGTTAGTATGATTTACAATCACAATAGTTATTCTATTTTCATGTTACTTGGGGACTTCCCTGGAGGGTTCCAGTGGGTCTGTATTTCAAAGAATGGCTTGAGGGATGATTGAAATGGAAATCTCGGTTGATCTTATTTATATATCCGCTACGAATATCAACTACCCCAACTGTATCATATCCATTTTCTTCTTAGTGGCGAAATAAACGTTCTCCATTTCAAGAGTATCGTATAAATATTCATACCACGAATCTTGAATATTATTTCTTATTTAAGATTATTTATTAGCACCATTTTGGGAAACTTTTGACATGTAAAAGCCATGGAAATGTTTTATTTGTCTCCATGTACTCTCTATATATCAGCGATTAAACCAAACTCAATGACATTCGCTTAACGGTTGAATAGGGTAAATTAAACTTGAGCTTTAGAGTACTGTATAAATAAAACATAGGGTGTCCCATTAGTAATAGGGATTTTATCTTGCATGTACCATTTCCAAACTGTCAAACCTAGAGAATTAATTGTGGAACATGTTTTGTTGGCATGACAAATCATTCTACCTGACTGGGCTATTGGCTTAGTGGCCTGGAGCCTGTGGGGCCAACATTAAATCATAACTTTCTTGGCTGTTTCTGGGACCTACCTTTCCCTTAATAAACCTGAAGATAATTTAGAAAATATGATTGTAATATAAATTATTCACAATTAAAATCAAATTTTAATAATTTTTGAGATTACTAATTATTCTTCCTTTATTATTATTTTTAATAGCATACAATACTTATATAACTTCATTTGGCCAGTAGGTATTCAAAATGTGTGTGTGGTATTATTATGTGATAGTGTAGTAATCAGATTATAGCTATTTGCATTATTTTATTAGTTTATTATTTGTACGTCAATAAACTTGTTAACATAAAAATAAAAGCAATACAATACAATCAGGTGCTATTCACAGCAAAACTACCCTCCCCATGTATTTTTCAGTCATTTTTTGAAACATTAATATTTGTATATTGGTTTTATTAATTACCTGTATTTCTTGAAGTTTAAATTTTTTAATATATTAAAAATAATATGAGAATTTTGTGAAATTTTTATTCAATAAAATTTATATTTAATTCTATATCATTTTATTCTTTTCATATGATCCGTTCAAATATTAGTCTTTTTGTCTTCAATTTTAATTTTTTAGTGAATAAAAAATTTATTTTGTCAATTTTTACTGCATTTATTTGCATATTTCAATGTATTCTGCATATTACTTGCATATTTAGCCTTTTTAGCTTTTTTTTTTATAATGATACTGATAACTTAAAGAAGCGATTGCAGAAAATTACAAAAGCCTCTTTAGTCCGTGGTGGACCCTTGTAACGTGAAGATGATGGGAGATTTAGGGATTGGGTAGAAGTCGAAGGTATCTGTGGATGCTGGTCTTGAAAGATTGAAGGTTATAAGTTGCTGGAAAGACGGTCAGGGAAGAGAGTTCCAGTCTCTGGATGTCATAGGGATAAATGAATTGGCGAATGCGTTTGTTCGATTAGTATCCAGTTTAAGCGCGTAGGGGTGTTGAATTTTAAAATGTTGTATTTCGCGCAAAATGAAGCCCTTTGTAGGATTATCGAATTTTGGCTAAATCAGAACAAAAGCCAAAAACATTATTGAATATCGAAACCAAATTCCACACGTAATTTTGATGTATACAGAATTTAAGGAAACTGAATTCAAAATTTTAGTGCATGCAAGGCCAAAATTAAGGGGGATTCGGGGGGGTTAAAATTTATAAAAATCTGGGCCGTTTGAGGAAACTCAGCAAATTTTGTATACGTAATCAGTGGGACCCCAGAAGTCTAAAAATGGAAAAAACTAACACTTAAAATAGGGGGGGGGTCAGAAAATGAAAATCTTGACATTTACCAAAAGCTCAATAAATTTTATATACATAATCAAAATTGATTTAATTGTAAAAATACAAAAACTGACACCTATGATTATAAATAATTTTAGGGCCAGGTTATATGGTAAAGTCAAGTGGATGGCCAAATCGAGCACGTCAGCTTATTTTCAGTTAAAATATACCACGTAAAAAATATATATAAACA
>JALMQS010000841.1:1823328-1851113 GCA_024734495.1 Forficula auricularia | reverse complement strand
AGGCCCCCTCTCCACAAATGCGAGCAATATTCAAGACAGGGGCGAATTTGAGCCCTTGTATAATATAAGGAGTTGAGTGGGGGTGAAAAATCGTTTGGTTTGGAAAAGAAAGCCAAGCTTATATGCTGCAGCTTTTGCTACTGAGATAATATGGTCATAGCTGCATATTTTGGCAGTTTTTAGTGCATAAAAATCCGGTCTACTAATCAAAATAATAAGGATGTATGTATATTAGGAAAAATTTCTGATAGTAATCATAAGATTTATTTAATTTCTATCTTAAGAGCTTTCACTCAGCGCAGCGTCATTCCTTCCTTATGGACGCAAGGTGCGCGTTCTCCTTCGCTTCTGGTTGCCTATCCTACAGGCAAAAACTATAGATTAAAAGAAAACATCAGCTTTTATTTGGAGGTGCTCATTACTCCCTATATAATTATGTATAAAACACAAAGGAGATTCATCATCATCATTGAGTATACAATCCTAAGACTGGTTTGATGCAACAATCCGTCTCCACTCGACTCTGTCCCCCGCCAGCTGTTTAACCTCTCTAAATGTCTGGCATCCCATATCCCCCAATTATTTGGTTGAAATATTCTAATCTGGGTCTTCCCCTTCCTCTTTTCTTTCCCACCTCCCCCTCCAAGATATCCCTAAGCAGTCCCCCATGTCTCAGTGTGTGCCCCCAAAGGAGATTACAATCAGAAATTGAGAATTAATCAGTTACAATTAAAAATATAATTTACACATTTGATTTGAATTCAATTAAACAAAACGTTGTACAAAGCCCAAATCCAATTTTTAAAAAGTGTTTTTTCTTTCTTTTTTCGAAAGATCTCAAAAACGGTTGAAACTATTTTGATTAAAAAAATTGAGCGAAATCATGGCATTTCGATCTACAAAAAAGCTCTAATAAGTGAACATCGAAAAAATAATATTTTTCGAGATAATAATTGTTTTGTCAAAATGTCTGTTAGTCTGGTTGTCTGGTTGTCTGGTTGTTAGTCTGTGCGTTACAAATTTTTGTGGACGAGCTACCTCAAAAACTAGTGTGAATATCGAAACCAAATTCCACACGTAGTTTTGATGTATTGAGATTAAGAGCTGATTAGATTTTGGTGCATACCGACCAAAAATTAAGGGGGGTTCGAGGGGGGGTTAAAATTTAAAAATCTAGGCCGTTTGAGGAAACTCAACCAAATTTTGTATACGTAATCAGTGGGACCCCAGAAGTCTAAAAATGGAAAAAACTAACCGCCCAAAATGAGGGGGGGGGGGGGGGTCAGAAAATGAAAATCTTGGCCATTTACCAAACTCAACCAAATTTTATATACATAATCAATGGGACCCCAGAAGTATAAAAATACAAAAACTAACCCACCCCTACATGATTATAAATAATTTTAGGGGCCAGGTTATATGGTAAAGTCAAGTGGATGGCCAAATCAGAACACGTCAGCTTATTTTCAGTTAAAATATACCACGTAAAAAATATATATAAACATACTTAAAATACACCACTTATATTCTTCTTCTTAATCTTCTCAATAGGCCTGCGCCTGTTTCTCCAAATGAAGGACGTTGTTCCATTCTATTTTTAGTCAGGATGTACATTTAGGCCCGCCACGCCACCTTCCTCGGCTTCTTACACCCTGGGGACGACATTCTTTTAACACTTTTGCCAATCAGTCCTCTACCCCATACGATCTTTAAAGGGCTGCCCATTCTCCTGGGACGACCGGTGGGCTTCTTAATCTGATATCACCGCTTTATCTCCTTAGGGCCGGTTGTATACCACTTAAAAGTAAATGCTTTTACCACTAACCAAGGGTAGATGGCAAATGGATGGTCTGGGATGGCCAATCAGATGACAGGAACTTTCAGTGCCTGTCATCTGTTAACCCCTCAATCCCTCCATTACCATCTACCCTTGGTTAGTGGTTTCATTTACTTGCGACGCTCTAACCGACCCTTAAACGTTCACCGGGCTCTATCTCCCGGATCGAGTTGGCGGCCATCGAGGTAATCCATTGCCTTCCCCTCAACAAAGGCCGGTCGGCCGTGGGGCCACTAGGACGACCAATCAGATGACAGCCACTGAATGTGCCTGTCATCTGATTGGCCATCACAGTGTCTTCATTACCATCTACCTTGAGTTGAATGTCGCCCATTTACTTTACGACACTCTAACCGGGGCTTGGCCCCTCTATGGTTCTAATCGAGGGGTGAACCGCGATCGGATTAGTTGTACACCGTCTTTGGAATTATTTGGAATTACTTTGGAATTCATTAGATAATCTATTGTCATCTATTGTCAATAACAGAGCCAGAGAGTAGGAAATGATATCCTGAAAATGTATTTTGTGGAGCCTGGATCTGGAAATTACTTATTCTCATCTCGGTTGTTCTGTGAAGTTGTTGGGTGGAGATTGTATCTGCCTTTGTCTCTGCAGCATATGTCAACACTAGACGCACGCTGGTCTTGTAAATGCGAACTTTGCTACCCGCTGACATATATCTGTTTCATCATATTAAATAGTTCAAACAGCCTGATATTCTGGCTCCTTTAATCACTTGAGTTTTGACTTCTTCTATCCAATTCGTATTGCTCGATATTTCTACTCCTAAATAGTTGAATTTTGAGACTTGTTATAATATGGTATCTCCTAGTTTTATTTCACACTTTTAGTTTGTTTTAGAGATTGATAGGCATTTTGTCTTCTGTAAAGAGATTTCCATCTTTAATTTTTTAGCCTTCTGGTCGAATTTGATTAAAATATTTTTCAGGTTTCATATATTTTAAGTTGTAAATGAAACATTCCATGCAAGGGGACCCCCCTCATTCGCAGAAAAGAAATATACAATTGTAAAAGAACGATTGAAGATGAAGATCAAGCCTTTGAAGCTATATAATCTCTATCAAATTTCACATACATATATATTTATATTAAGTATATGTTTATTTGTATCAAGGAGAGGACACACTAATTGATTTCCTGTTGAAGATAACATATTTTGTCAAACTTGTTTATATTTACATGTGTTCGAAGCTCCATATTTAAATGAATCTCATCATTTACTTTGCACCTCTAGCCATTCAATATGGGATTTTTCCCCACTAGCCACTTAGTCCTTATTTCATGAACAAATAGAATGCAAAAATCCCCATTAAATTTGCCTATTACTATTTTGTAAGTAGTATGTCAAATAATTGAAAAGTTTTTATTTGAAAAGTGTTTATTTTGCCGAGAGTAGCAGAGTTGTTGATTCATAAAGAGAAACAAAGAGGTTTTCCTCTTCTTGATGCAAATAAACATACACACATATATATCAAAATTATATATCTGTATATATATTATTTATCAAACAAACAAATAAATAATATATATACAAATATATAATTTTGATATATATATGTGTGTGTACATCAAGCAGAGAACAACCTCTTTGTTTCTCTTTATGAGTATAATATTATTCCAGATACAAAAACTTATTGTAAGTAATTACTGTCCATCTTCCGCAAAACTAGAAATAAAAATACTTAAGTCCAAATCCTGAATAAAAAAAAAAAAAAATAAAATAAAAAAAGACTAAAAAATAAATATACCTAATAATAATATAAGTACATATATAAAAATAACAAACATAAATACCTATATTTCTATATTAAAGAAAATTATGTATGATCCTGATGCCCGCTTCGTATTTAACATAGCGGGATGCGCTGGTATTTACAGGGTTAAAATGAGTTATGTCCTCGGAAGCAATAGTTTTGTTCGTTTTAATAAACTGGCTTAAATATTAGTCTTTAAAAAACAATGGATTGGATAGTTGGGCTTTTTAAGGGCTGGGTTCAGCATTTAAAGTAAAAATATTGATAATAACTGACTTGTTTTCAGAAAGTATTACAAGAGTGAAACACGTGATTTTAGAACATATAAATCCCCTGGTGGTCAAATTAGATAGATATCGAACAAACGCAAACTCATTTATTACGTCTTGTAAAAAGTGAATTAATTCTCTTCCTGTAATTTTCAATCCTTTAAGACACGCCTTTCAATAAAAACACTTCCAGAGAAAGGGCGAAATTGCACATGTAGTTTTTATACATTGAGATTAAGGGCTGATTAGATTTTGATTGAAATCGACCAAAAATTAAGGTGTGTGTATGAGGGGGGGTAAAAATTAAAAGTACAAAATTTTCAAACTAAAAAAACAAAGAAAATTGAAATTTACTGTAAAATGAACCTATAATAAACCAGGCAGGCAATCACAATACTTCCACATTATATTATATAGAATATAAATGTGAAACTAAAAAAGAGAGTTATTATTATATTTATCGGGGCCTAAATTAGGGGTTCTAAAAATATCACTATAAATGCTAGACCCTTTTGATCGATTTGAACGAAATTTTGCATATGCACTTTATAGGACCTTACGAAAATGACCCATTATGTGAAATTGATAGTGACCAAGGGAGAGGGGTAAAGTAGTAAAAATATTTTCAAATAAAAATCGGAGAAACCTGATATTCCTAATAGAATAGTCTCATTATTAAATTGAGATATTATTAATTGCTAATGGGCTCAAAATTAAGTGTGTGTGAACCCCCCTTCTTTCGTAAATAATTAAATTATTTTATTAAATATTAAATATAAGAGAGTGGCCAGATGTATGGTAAAGTCATGTGGATGGCCACATCACTTTACTAGTATTCATATAATTATTATTTAATTAGAAAAACATTTATACTAATATTAATATTTCAGGCTTAATAGGGATTAACTGGCATATGAAAAGTTTCGATAATTTATTAAAAATAATATTGATATTTTATTTTCAGAAATATCATTAGAAGAAATTGATAATTTGGCCGGGCAGCTAATCTCGAACGGGATTTTGGCCGCTCAGTCGGATGCCTCCTGGCCTGGGGAAAACCTCGCAGCGTTAAGCAAGTAAGCCATTACTTAACTATTAATTAGTTTTAAAAATGTTTATTACATATAATATTTATGTTCGCGAATTGATTTAATAATACGTTTGTTAAGGTGCTCCTTATTTTGGATATTTTCGAATATTTACGCTGGCAGGCACTAATATGGTTAGAAATAAATAAATAGAAAAAATATCCCCCAAGTTTCAGGCCTCTATCTCCATTTTAACCTAGTACCTACTAGACAGCGATTACATTTCCCATCTAAATAACATGTTTTTTGGCATTGAACGATCAATTTTTTATTCCGGCCAAAGTTCTGGCTCAAAAAATTTGAAACTATGTAGACTTTATCCTTATAATAATAGCTATCTCTCAGAATTTTTACAGATATTAAGCTATTATAATTTTGGAGTCTATAACTTACTAATACTAAGATATAGCACTATTTTCTCTAGATGTAACTCCAAAATTGTAATAGCTAAAAATCTGGTGGATAGCTACTATTATAAGGATAAAGTCCACAGAGTTTCAAATTTTTTGAACGATTACTTTGGCCGGAATAAAAATTGATCGTTCAATGCCAAAAACCCCATGTTATTTAGATGGGAAACTTAATCGATGTGTAGCACTAGGTTAAAATTGAGATAGAGACTTGAAACTTGGGGGATATTTTTTTTTTATTTATTTCTAACCATATGAGACCCTGTCCGCATAAATATTCGAAAATATCCAATATAAGGAGCACCCTAATGTTTGGGTTAAATACAAGTTAAAATGATTTTTTTTTATATTAATTTACTATTCTCATTATAGGTATATATAGAAAATAGAAATTCCTATATTTATAAAAAATTCCTTCCATATTTTAATTGTAATTAAAAAATTAAGTATTAGTAAAATTTTTTTTAACATTTAGTTATCCATCTTCAATTAAATGTTTTTCTAAAGAAATCACAAGAGGTTTTGTCATCTACTAATGATCCGAGATGGAAGGGATTATTTTTAATTTTTTCTCAGAAGGGTTGTTTTCACTTCTTCCGGAATCGAATCCGACTGCCAAAAATAGAAATCTGTGCCAATTGGCTACCCTATCACTAAAAATAATCCATTATATCTCGGATCTATAGAAGATGAGAACCTCTTATGAGTTCCTTAGAAATTTAAAGTCTAATTTTATCTGCAATTTGAGCTCTTGTGTTCACTTTTCAAAAGTCATTTCATTGCCCTTCGATTTTTGAAGAAATTCAATTTACCAAACCATCTTTATTTAAGCTATATGGATAACATAGCTATGTGCTTAAATTTAGAATCATTAGACCTGGAAATTTTACAAATGAAGATTTTTATCTTTGAGTGAATATTTAACGCGACATACAGGGTGGTCCCGAATTCATGGTACAAACTTTAATGGTAGGTACAGGACATTGTAACAATGAGTTATTGTATAGGAATGTATAGTCGCAAGTGACGCGGTGAGGCGTAAACAGGGGAAATGAAAGGAAAGAGACATGGAGTGATCGGTGGGTATCATTGCCGGTAGAGGGCAGGAGATGTAAAAAAAAATTAACCTACCAATTAATTAACCTAATTAATTAATTAACCTAATTAACCTACCATTAACGTTTGTACCATGAATTCGGGACCACCCTGTATATGTCAGAGGAGTTCACCTCACAGGCAGCTAATTAGCTATTTTCGACACTCTGGTTCGTTTGCCGAGAAGCACAAAACAACCCTTCTGACATATAATTAAAAATAATTCCTTCTATCACGAATCTTAAAAGACCTCTTGGGATTTCTTTAAAAATTTTAAGCCTACTTTTATAGGCAATTTGAACTGTTATATGAAAAAAGTTTTATATATTAACATCTCTTCTTTCTACAAATACATAATAACAATTTTTTAAAAATTATAACACTTTAATTGAAACTCAAAATTATAAAAACAATAACATAAAAAAATTTAAATAGTTATATTATCTTTTAACTCTTCTTTCATCTTTTAAGAATATATTTTTTTAATTATATATTCATCAAAACTTTCCAAAAATTTACCTAAATTATAATTTCATACAAGAAAACATATTCGTGGGGAGAATCAAGAATAAACTAACAAATTAGCAAAGATTACAAATTCATTACTATTATTATTATTTTTTAAACGATCATTTCTTGTATAAAATTATAATTTATGTAGATTTTTAGAAAGTTTTAGTGCTTATATAATAAAAAAAAAAAATATTAAAAAAATGCAAAATGGGTTAAAAAGGTGATTTATTTGCATTTTTATATGTACCTACCTATAATGTTTAACTAAACGTATCCATAATTAAAAGAGTTCATTGAAATCGTAGGGAGTTGGATAAAAATTAAATTAAAAACATTCTTTAATGTCACCTATAATGTTTTTATAATTTAGAGTTTCTTAAGTTTTTTCTATAAAGTTTTGTAATTCTTAAGGAGGTTCTTTCGCGACAATCCACACTAAAAGTTTTAGCCTCGTAACCACTCTATAAATATGAACGGTGCTAAAATTTTAGGTTTTTTTTTTAACGTGACTGTACTTTTTACACTACTATATTCTCTTTATGAATGCATCGTTTCCGACCCATTGATCTTATATCCCCTCCATTAAAAATAATCGACCAAATATGATTTTTTTTCTTATTCTTTATCAAAACTAAGAGGTAAATAATTTCAATTTTTTTTTCAAGTTACTCCGAATATATTATTCTAACTAATATTAGTTTTTCATCACGGTGAAAGGCCTTC
This sequence comes from Forficula auricularia, assembly GCA_024734495.1. Taxonomy (NCBI): domain Eukaryota; kingdom Metazoa; phylum Arthropoda; class Insecta; order Dermaptera; family Forficulidae; genus Forficula; species Forficula auricularia. The sequence continues at coordinate 1,843,402 of JALMQS010000841.1, read as the reverse complement.
AATGAAAAAAAATAAAATAATGATCATATTTCCACCCTTTCCCAATCTACCATATACAAAAAATTTCATTTTTAATTGCAATTATTTCATGTTTGGTGTGGTAAATCGTCTTCAAATTTTAACAGTGTGTTTATTATGCTATAATGACTAATATTCCAAGTTTCGAAGACTTCTTGAATTTGTGAAAGAACTACCTTAAATAAAAATTGTTAATATTTACCGAAAGAGATGTTTTTTCAAAATAAATAAATAAATATAAATAAAATAATAACTTAAGATCGACAAATAAATCTCCGAAACATGTATTAATAAAATAAAAAATTTAATACATTTTTGGGCGATGCTCTATATTTATACCTTTGATTGAATTAAATTTATTTAGATTTATTTATTGAATGTTCTGAGGATATTTTCCTCCTTAGAAAATATTTTAAAGTCACATTTTTATAAAAAGTACAAATCAAGAAATTATCTTATATATTTGTAATATCTTTCCCTATTTAATCTATAGTGAAAGTAAGAACATTTTTATTATTAAATTATATATTTTTTCTTTTCAGTTTCGATTTCTTTGGCCTCGGGTTTTGATGCTCAATTGCTCATGCCTTCTATCTCCTCTATCTCCGAGGAATCTATCTCCAATTCCTGACCAAGGTAAGCCTTTCGTCATTTCTTTGTAGATTTTCTCTCTTTTCTATTAAAGGATGTCCATTCCACTTAATTGTTTTGAAGTAATTACAGATCGCATTAAAAACCGGATTTTTGGGCTCTTATTTTACAATAAATAGTCAATTAAAAATCCTTAAACAGTCCATAAAAGGCTTAAATTGTATACTTCTTTAAATAACGCATTAAATTATAATTTTACATATCTTTTTCAACCAAATTAATAATAAAAACATTATTAAAACAAAACTTATATCGAAAATTGATTTTAAGCATTTTTATTAAAAAGTTATAGACATAAGTATATTTATTTATTTATTTAGCGTATGACAATATAATGCATAAATACAAGATAAGTCAATATAAAATCGGTATATAAAACTGAACCCCTATCATAGACTAATGACCATTGCGTTTATGTATTCGATAAATAAGTACATAATATTTATTTAAAATAATCCAATGAGAAACTGATTCTACAATTAGAAATTATAATTTTGTGGATTTAAAAAAGCCCTTTTCTACTTCATAGGAACAAATTGGAAAGGGAATATTTCTTTGATATCAAATATTTTTTTAAACTCAGTAGATTCTTTAATTGTATAAGTATAGCAAGTATAGGATTCTTAAAGTTTTTTATTTGATCGAGATTATCAAGAAATTTTTCCAAAAACAAATATATATTTCGGCTGGTTTTTTATTTTTTTAATAAAATAAATAATTCGTGTATGACATAGGTCATACAAAAAAAATATATTTATTACTAGGACGAGCTCTATCCTGATAGTGTACCGAGAAATTCACGTATTTAATTAATACAAAAAAGTAAAGTTACAATTTACTTTTGTATTTTTTCAAAGAGTTAATGTGATAAAAATAAAATAAAATTACAAGGTAGGTTTCCCAAAATTTTGTGAATATATTATTATAATCATACATACTTTTTACATTTTTCCGTGCATAATTGTCCACCTGAAGGTTCAATAAGAGGAAAAATTTGAAAATTTTGTTTCCTAATTTTAGATCTATTGTAATCTTGGGAAATGGGGGGTCCACATGCCACTCTCTCCTGGGATAGCATAAAATATTCTGTCCTGACTTCTGGCCAGGCCTCACTAAACTATGTTTAATATACCTACTGTATGAGTTTTTGTATTTAAGCACTTCTGTATAAATGTATTCTACTTGCGAAAAAAAAACTCAATTTTTTTCCCTTCATGGCCTCGGAATGGTTTCCATTTTAGCCAGTTTACCATCTATGAATGATTAAAATAAAATAAATGTCACAGGTGCATGTAAAATAAAATATCATCGAGGTAAATAAATACCGAACCTATTCGAAAAATTAAATATTTAATTCAAATTATTTCTCCAAGCTTTGACACCCCTGAAAATTTTTCTGCGGACGGCCCTGATTGTATTCTATTGTAATATTGTTTTGTAACATGCAATGTGAATTTTATTTTTAATAGAAGCAAAACTGCTTATTATAATATTTTCTTGTATAAAATTTTTAATTTTGGTATTGTTGAAGAAAGTTAATTGCTTTTTCCTACAGCTCTAAATTGATGAGCGTATCGAATTTTGAAAAAGTTTTTATTTTCTCTCCATTTATTAACATATGAATGAAATATTTTGATATTTCTCTCTGGCTATTTAAATAAATATATTTTAATATATATAGTGGGTGAAGAATAAAGATGCGGATAACTCAAGGGATTTTCCTTAAACTTTTTAGATTTAATAAACGTTAAAATTCATTTTAAATTAAAGTTAGAGAATAAGGTTAAATCTTATTATATACAAAAGGATCAGGCGAAGTTATAATAATATTTTCCTTATTTTCTGATTTTAACTCAAAATAAATTAAGTGTCTTTTTAGACAATAGGTATTTCAGCGAAATTGCTCCCCCTGTGGATGAAAACATATTTTTCTAGATTTAGGGTGCTTGCGATCGTATGAGAGGTGTTTAAATGAGTTAAAATAGATTATTTTGCAAAATAATTCTAGATATTTAATTCTCATTATAATACAATCAAGATTATTTAATTACGACGTGCTTGTATTATAAAGGTTAATACTAGTATAAAAATTGAAAAATGTCAACTAAAATTACTAGTACTTTATTCAATTTGACATTTCCATGAGAAATCACAACTTTTCGTCTACAGAATTAGAAATCGAAATGTTACGTATTCTTATATCTCTTCAAATATATCTATATCTAATATACAATGATTCATCTAAGATTTATCAGTTTAAATGAAGATTCGTAGAGAATCATTATTTTTAAAAATAAAAATTAATCCGAGTCAAACGTTTCGTTTATCTATTTCGACTTCATCCGAAGCTAAGATTGTATTGTTTGAAATAACATAAAATGAATCTATATAATAATGTTCAGTAAAAACAACACTTACTTTATATTATTAATTATTTATTTATTTATTTTTGCTTATTGCAATTTAGAAATGACATCATTTTCAAAATCATTTTTTTACTGCCTATGGATATCATAACAACAAATAATAACAATTACGACGTTTCGATCGACTTATTCTGCAATCCTTTTCAAATCTGAGGACCCAGTCCGAGTTAGATTGATTTAGCCATTTCAATGTCCATCAGTAGTCATTTACATAAATACAGATTTACTAAATTCAATTTTTGAAAAGTTGTTTGTATTATTGTAAAATTCTGATTTCTACACTCAAATACAGTTGAAATTGTTATCTAAAATATTTCATCACATCACATTACATTTTTTGGCACAGGTTGAAATTTTCACTAATTTTTGACTTTTTTCATTAATTTCAAACCCGCATAATTTACTCAAAAATTTTGCATTTTTTTAGTCTTCATTTCGCTGATAAGTAGTTATGAAAAACAACCCAGTATTAATTAAATATGGTGAGCCCACTTATATACCTTACTGTCATTAATTGGACCCTTTATTTTGAGTAAGTCCAATTTTGAAAAAATGAGTTAATATCAGTTTTAACTAGATATAGATGTCTTCTTTTCATATTTATAATATCCGAGTCAATAGAGTACAATATCTTCATGAATTCATCACAATATATATAAATATATGTATTTATAAAAATATAAATACAAATATCTCGAAATAACAAAAAAAATGGACTTAATACCAAGTTCAAAATAAACGGTCCAATTCTTGATTTGTGAAAAAATGTGATGTGATACCTAAAAAATAAATTCATTTTCAGTTTCAGCAGCCAAACGGCTATAAGAATCAGATATAATTATTCAAACAGCTTTTTCAACATAGACCTGTGCATTTATTAGATAAATTGTGAATTTTTAACTCAGTGATATACATTGAAGAAAATAATATATTATTCCAATAGACATTGTGATAAACGCATCTACTTGACAGGAGAATAACATCGACATAAAAGGCAACCTCTAAGGAAGGAAGTATTCTCACACGAATTTCCATTCTCTTTTGTTTGAATTGACCCACAATCTTCACAACATTGACTTTTCGACGAGGACAAAGAGATGCTGTGACGTCTCGCCTCTGATATGGTCTTTAAGAGTATTCCCCTCGAAGGAGAAAGGCATTAAGTCGCTACTGCGAGGATTTTCCTTTCTAAATACGAAAACGAAATGGGTTTTAATAAAACGATCTTGTCTTGATTTAAAAATAAATAAATTGGATTGGGAAAAAACTACAAAAATATATCATTATATAATTATTAGAAATGTAGCTCCAGATTAATCATCATCATCATCATTGAGTATACAGTCCTAAGACTGGTTTGATGCAACAATCCGTCTCCACTCGACTCTGTCTCCCGCCAGCTGTTTGACCTCTCTAAATGTCTGGCATCCCATATCCCCAATTATTTGGTTGAAATATTCTAATCTGGGTCTTCCCCATCCCCTTTTCTTTCCCACCTCCCCCTCCAAGATATCCTTAAGCAGTCCCCCATGTCTCAGTGTGTGCCCCATCATCTGACTTCTTCTCTTCTTCAGACTCTTCCACAAGGTTCTTCTTTCTCCGATTCTTCCAAGAACTTCTTCATTTGTAATTTTATCCATCCATTTGATATTCATGATTCTTCTGTAGCACCACATTTCGAAAGCCTCTAATCTCTTTCTCTCCTCTTCTCTAATTGTCCAGGTTTCCCACCCGTACATATGTCTTCAATAGCAACTTCCTGTTTTCTAAGCTGATTGAGGAGGAGCATAGTAGTTTTTGTTTTGAATTAAACCCCATTTTTGCTTGGGCAATTCTTGATTTAATTTCGTTTTCGCTCCTCCCATCCCATGTTATTTTACTTCCTAGGTAGCGGAAATACTTAACTGCTTCTAGGTTTTCTTGGTTAATTTTGATGCATTCTTGTCTCGTTTGTTCTTTTTTTGTACATACTAGGACCTTGGTTTTATTCTTGTTTATTTTCATTTTGATTTCTTCCATTAGGATTTGGTTAATTCCATTCAGGGCGTCTTCTAATTCTTTTTTATTGCTTCCTAGAAGGGCAATGTCATCGGCAAATCTTAACATAGCGATCTTTTGACCTTGGATTTCGATACCTGTATCAATTTTGTCTTTGAATTCTTTAATTGCTTCTTCTATGTATAAGTTGAAAATCATGGGTAACAGCACACATCCTTGTCTTACACCTTTTTTTATTAGATTAATATAACTGAAAAAAGGCCCAGCATGCTCAGTTACTCTAAAATCGGAGTGGGTGTTCATTAGGGTGTCCTAAAAATCAAAGTCTTTTTTTAACGCATACCTACTCTCTTAATTACTTACACATTTATATTCTATAGGATATAGTAATGGGAAGTATTGCGATCGCCTGCCTTTCCCGACTTTCTACCAATAACTGCTAATTGTAAAAAAAGTATCGCACACCGAGACCCCTATGGACCGGGGGTAGAATAGGTCCATAGTATCCTCTGCTTGTCGTAAAAGGCGATTAAAAGGGGTTGAACGTGAGACTAACAAGCTCACTCCGTAAAAAAACCTCCCAGTCATGGAAGCAAGCATTTACTTCCATTCAACAGGGAAAATAATATTAAGACACCTAGATAAAACAAAAATAATAAACTAAGATTCTAAAGAAAATAAAAAGAAGAACATTTCTTCTTTGAGAAGCTTCTCGTATAAGAAACTTGGATTATATGTTTACTTGGCTGCTTCGCAAATAAACATTGAGTTCTAGAATCCTTCCATATTAACTCAGTAAACATTTTAATGTCTCATGTTTGGCATCAAGTCGGCACAAGTTATCCTTATCAAATCGCAATAAAATTTATTATTTGAATTTTTGAGGTCAATCCCGAAAAAAATTCTCCCTTATGTCTTGGGACACCTTAGTACCCATAGTTGAGAATGATGTCAGAATAAGCCGATTACGGTGACACTTTGACAAATTATTTTTAAGGGATGATTTCAATTAACGAATATTATTTTCTATCATTTCCTGCTCTGAGCGCAAATATCATATTTTTCTTTTAATTTCACAAGAGACGAATATTAATAATGATTATCAATGAATGCTGATGAATGAATGATATATGATTCATATGTTGAATACGAAAAATAGTGTTTGATGTATTCGTAGATTCTGAATTAAATATCTACCATATTACAAAAAGTTTTTCATTATTTATCCAGTCGTTTGATTTATCAAAGGAAACTATACTAAAATAATACAATATTCTATCTATCTATCTATCCGTGGCGGTTGGTGACTTTTCAACCAGGGGTTATGCTGTCCAAAAAAGTACCCTCCATTTTTTCAAATTTTATTTTAATCTTCGCTTCTTTTGAAAAATTTCATCAAATACGGCATCATTTTCGTTATTTTTCATATTTAACATTATATTTTTATGAAACGGTATGAAAATAGTCTAAATGTTTGAAATTTTAGGGATGCGCTGCATCCACAGCATCCATGGACCACGCCACTGGTATTTAAATATATTTATAATTATTATAATAGGCTTGTGCGACGACGCCGACCTGAATTTTTTAACAAGAAAGAATTTATATTTAATCAAACAACAAAATCTAGGATTATATTAGAATATTTTTACATTGCATATCAGAGGGCTTCGTCCTCTCAGGAGTTGAACCCGAATACTAACATGATTGCCGAGACAAAACACACCCTGTCATGGAATATATTTAAGAGAAGCCAGAACAACTCCCGAGGGGGCGAAGCCCTCTGATTTGCAATGTAAAAATATTCTACTAAAATCTTAGATTTTGACCTTAAATATAAAATTCTTTCTTTATATATTTGGTTTATACCGTGAATTGTATTTTTAAAAAAATTCATCTTATTTTCAAAAAAAGAAACTTAAATCTTCGGATTAATTATTTTAGTGTTTTTTTTAATTTCAAAATCCACTAGTAGTTCATGACAAATAAAATTTATTAAAATTAGGAAACATAAATTATTATTTTAAAACCCACTAATAGTTCATGACAAATATAATTTATTAAATTTAGGGAATTTAAATTATTATTTTAAAACCTCCTGGTTAGTAAGATGCCCGCCGAAGGCGGGTTTCGCAGGTGGTCTGTCTTTAAACCGGACAAAGATCGCCAATTTAATTTCCGACACAAAGAAACAATTGAATTCGAAAACAATGAGACTTACAAATTAACGTGAAATGTAATTAAAGTATATATCGAGGAGCCCAAAATACTCAATTATTCTCAAGTAACTTAGTAGACAAAGAGGACGAAACTCCATTCAAACCAAATGAATGGGTCCATCTGCTAAAGGATTCTATCCGAAAACCAACCGATAATCAAAGAGGATAATTATACTATATATAAGAGCCTAGATTAATTTGTAACAACGCTGAGAAAATTTTCTTTAAAAAAATGACCCTCTTGCCTAGAATCGAACCGTTGAACTCTTGAACTAAGGGCATCAGCTCTAGCCATTACATCAATGCAACATTAATATTTATATCTTGATTTCTGTTACTAAAACTATATATTTTTGATTTAGACTTTGTGTCGAGATAATATTGTATTCATTTGAACTCGAATGAAAATGAAAAAACACCAATAGATTTTAAATTAAGAAACATTAAATATATATTAATTAACGAGGCAAATTTGAAATATAAGTGTCAGCTCGGATTTTAAACTGATGGCTCCAATCGATTTTCATTAACCAGGCAAATTTGAAATATATATATTCGAATTTTGAAATGAAAGACTCCAATTCATTTTAAATTAAGAAACATTAAATATATTGATAATTATTCCCCCCCCCCCCTCGCCACTCAAAAATTAAAGAGGCGAAACTTTTAAGAGACGATGTATTTTCGGTAGTTTACGGGTATACATTTGGAGTGTGGTTTTTTAAGAGGAATAAAATTTTTGGGCCGAGACGCTGCACGCCAGGGCACCAGCCCGAAGGGCCGAGCTTCGAGGGCGTGCCGAAGGCACGCACGAAAAGCTTGTTATAAAATAAAAAGATAGTTCCTAATCAGGAACAAATTTTCATTATACATTTGGACTATTTATCATTTTGATATCTATACCTTATTAACTTAAAAAACTTTCAATATTTTGAAAAAAATTAACATAAGAAGCTTTTTTGTAGACCTTTTTAGCTCTATTTGTGAACCGCGATTGGAATTAGGTGTACACCGTCTTTGGGATTATTTGGAATTACTTTGGAATTCATTAGATAATCTATTGTCATCTATTGTCTTCTACTTGGAAATGAAAGTGGAAGTGGAAGTAGGTGTACACGATTTTAGGTCGCGGTTTGGCCGTCGACTAATTATATACAGGATTAAAATAGTCTAAAAAATTAATTTTAAAAATTGGGCTCCTCTCTTTCCTTAGTCTAAAATCTCTAAAATCAAGATCTTATAATTAAAGCCTATTTGGATACGGTATTGAGGCATGGGGCTGCTCATGTAAGTCCAATGTAAATATAATACAGAAATTCCAATCAAAATTCCTTAGAATAAGTACTGATGCACCTTGGTTTATTTCAAATAAAATACTCTTCTTCGAGTGCCCTATGTGGAAGAAGTCGTCAGAAAAAGAGCCAACATCCACGTTAGAAAATTGGCATCGCATCCTAATCAGACCCTCCACTCATTTGTCCGGATCCCCGAAAGAAGACGTCTGAAAAAAAGATGGTCCTAAGATCTCCACGATCCTGAATAATAACAAATTTATATAATTTTTTTTTTCTTCATTATCTTGTCTAGTCTCTTAGGAGACTACCTTGTAACTATTGTAAATATTTCGCATAGAAAATTGACTCATAGAAATATCCTGTAAATATGTAATTTCTGATTGCTTATAATAAATTAAAGAAAAAAAAAGAAAAATAATTTTTAAGAAAAAAATAAAACCGACTTCAAAAAAACTAAATGCAACAAATAAAATTTACTAAAAGTTATAAAATAATTATTAACTTATTTAGTTACAACCAAACTACGAAATATTAACATAAAATTACTTTTTGTACTCGGTGCCAATGCGATTCATAAAAGGTATATGTTTGGCACCGACTTAAAAAAGTAATTTCATGTTAATATTTCGTAGTTTAATTGTAACTAAATAAGTTAATAATTATTTTATACCTTTTAGTGTATTTTATTTGTTGCATTTAATTTTTTTGAAGTCGGTTTTATTTTTTTCTTAAAAATTATTTTTATTTTTCTCTATTTAGTGATGTTATTAATAGTGATCATATCATCAGAACTTGACCAAATTAATATGGCACCATTCCTAAGATACCCCCTTTCCAATAAAAAAAGAATCATCGAAATCGGTTTATAAACAAAGAAGTTAGGCATGAGCAAAGCTAACAAAAAAGGTTTAATACCTATGAAAAAAAAAAAATGGGACCAATCGGAAAGTAGATTGAACCCAATGCAAAAAAAATTTCAAAATCGGTTCACAATTGGCGGAGATATGAGGTAACATAGGCACAAAAAAAAAATTCAGTCAAATAGAGAACCTCCTCCTTTTTTGAAGTCGGTTAAAAAAGAAAATAATTAGGGGAGCCTGGGGAGACACTGGACTCGGGGAGACAATGTACAGCACGTTTTCCCCGACACCCATTGCATTCCCGTGGTAAAATAATTTTACCATATTGGCATTACGATGAACATTGTAGACATTGTATATGGCTGGCATCCTCTAAAAACATTCGAAGAAAATTCCAAAATACCGATTTTTGCTCTTTTGATCTAATTTTTAAGATAAGAACGTAAGCTATAATTAAATACCTAAGTATTTTTTATTTATTTTTTGCTACTAGTTACGGTATAAGCTTGGTGTTTAAGCTAGTATTTAATGGTGTTTAGCAGGTATTTTGTCTAGTCCTTCGAGGTAAGGTGATTTTTTATCGATAAGCGTCACCTGGGGAGACCTTGGACACTTGTCCAAACTCTCCCCAGGCTTGTCCCAAGTCTCTCTTTGAATCTTGGACTACATTTCTCGCATTTTTTTTAATTATTAAAATAATGTTCGTTCCTAATTACTATTTTGAACACTTTGCCTGCTCCTGCAACCCCTTCATCTTCAAACCAAGTGCGCCGCGACACTCCTACTTTACCCCCTTCCTTTATTTCAATCGGATTAAAAATTTGGCATAACTATGGTAATAATTCATCTCATGACACTTGATAAATACACTAATTAAAAAAAAAAAATCGTTAGAGCCGTTTTTGGGAAAATCAAAAAAAAAAAAAAAAAAAGTAACGAAAAATCTTTCATGTAAATGTCCACTTCCGATTTCAACCAAAAGCTTGATGTACTTCTTCTAGCCTATTAAGCTTAAGTTTCGAATTTCGTATCTCTGAGACTTATGGTTGCGAAACGCAAGGGGGGTAAATTCTTACGTACGTAAACATCAACTTCCGGTTTTTCTAATTTAGCCAAAATATTGTTATATTTCTTGCAGCGTCTAGATAGCTAAAGTTTCAAATTTAAAGGCTCTGCGACTTTCCGAAGACGAGATATGAACGATTAAAATATTTATTTTACGACACTCCTAAATTACAACCCCTTCCTTTAAGTCAATGGGATTAAAAATTTGACACAACTATTAACTCATGACACTTCATAAATAAAGGAAGGGGTGTAAATTAGTAGTGTCGGGAAGACTTCAAATAAATGAAAATGTGAAAGTCATGTGGTGAACACACCAGTTGATTATCATTCTAGCCACTGAGAAAGTCGAAATAAATCGACGAACCGTCTAGCCCAGTGGTTCCCAACCTGGGGGCGATTTGGGTTTTCAGGGGTGCAATAAATAAGTGGGGGTCAATGAGTATTCAAATGGGGAAAAATTAAAATAATTATTTCAATTCTTTGTTCTTAAAAAAAAAAGTAAAAAATTTTAATTTGTTTTTCTATTTTATTTAAGGCTCTCAGACCATTATTTAAGGAGATAGAGACGTTTAAAGATTTTAAAGAAAAAAAAAATTTCAGAAATTTTTTTAAAATTATATGAATTCGATTGTTTTAAGGCCCTCAGATCATTATTTACGGAGATTGAGACCATCACCTCCAAACATGCAATATATGACTAGTTCCCCGGAAAGCGTACTAGTGCTTGGGTTCCACTCCCGAGAGGACAAGACCCTCCTACATGCAATATAAACATATCTATTAAAATCTTTGATAAATGACCTAAATTCATGTTCGTCAAATTAATTGATTATTTATCAGAAGTTGATTTTGAGAAAAAATTCAATCTTTCTTTTTCAAATAGATACTCTTTCCAATACATTAATTTATTTACTTGAAAACTATGTTTTTTTTCCTCGGGCCTGGCGACACCTCTCGACCTCCTGATTATATTACCTGTTCTGACAATCCTCCATAATCTGACGACGTTTAGCTTCTATTAGAGTTAAAGTGCTACAAATACCAGTATTCTACTTTAAACCTCCCACAAGAAATTCCAGTGGAGAGGATTCTCGCAACATGCCCGGGGGAACTATGAATATGCCAAAAGCACACCCGGTAACCCAACCGCGATGCTACTTAACCTTGGTGTTCACATGTTTACACCTTGTCGTGGCTGTTGGCATGATAATTTCTTTTTGGAGTGCATGATTGATGAAGATCTTGCAGGAGGAGCCTGCATTGCGCCAGGAAACCCGAGACTCGGCTTGCCAATCGATATAGCATATCACAGGCGGCAAATGCTCAAATGGTACGACCTTGAGGTAGATCATCAACAACAATAGTTGTATAGCTAATTTATATAGTGATATAACATGCTAATTGTATCAGCTTATGAGCAGTTATTCAAATTCTGCTAAGGTTACTTTAAATATCACATTTGAATTTCAATAGTTTCTTGTCTATTTTTAATAGTTTTTTCTAAGTTAAAGTAAAAAGTGAAAAATTTTTCAAGACTCGATACACTTTCCTCGAATTTTGGTGATTTGGCGACTTTTTTTTATCAGCGAATGATTTTAATTAGAAAGCTGAAATTTAACAAAAATGTGCCTATTGTTAATAAAAACTCCCCCCTCTAAGTTCAGCACATTAGCTAATACTTTTTATAAATTCTCCATATAACAATTCGATTACTTTCAAATATTCTACATTTTTCAATGAGAACTATGAATTAATAAAGTAAAGAGAGTGTAGTTTCACAGTGAATGAAATAAAACTCAAAGAGGTTTATACAAACTCAATATATTTCGGATTATTAGTCCATGAGTTTTATTTCATTCCTGTGAAACTACACTCCTTTTACTTTATTCATTAATATCATATTTCCCCTAAAACCTATACCACTTTCCCTAAGTAAAAGAGAACTATGAAGCTCGAAATCTATTCACTTCTTCATTGCGAAAATACTCATTTTTGAATAAAAAACAAACTTTATATAAACTTATGTTATGAAGTTATCGTCTCTACAATATAATGGTTTGGCGTACTTGATAAATAAATAAATGGAGAAAATAAAATCTGATATTGAGAATGTGAAAATAATCTATTTTATAAGTAGTTCTTTGCTTTTGAGTCTCCTCCAACAGTGGTGTAACTAAGATTTGGCGCCCCCCCCCCCCCCCCGCAAAACAAAATGTAGGCCCCGGTAAACTTTTGGAAATTCACTGACTAGATACAAGGAAAAAAGTAGATTATAAGTGCAATATTTTTTATAATTCTTAAAGGTAAAAAAATAACAAAAATATATAATAAACCACATACTTAATATAAAATTAAATTAAATATCAGTTCTTCGGGCTTTTTTATTAGCAAAATCCGTTGTATGAGTTTTTAAATTTAATTTTTCTGCTTCATGATATTCCTCTATTGCCAAAAGAGCGAGATTACTTAATTTATCTTGATTCATGCTGTTTCTAAATTGTGATTTAATTATTTTTAATTTGCTGAAGGATCTTTCTGTTGTAACCACAGTGACAGGAATGTTTAAAAATAGTAATAAGGCAGTGCAAACTTCACTTTCTATAAAGGAAGAATTGATTAAAATAATATCTGTCATGTCCTGTATAGTTGTATTGGCATTAATGTCATTTTTAAGAAAATGTACCGCATTAATTAATTGCATTGGAAAATTTAGATATTTAGATAGTTGAATATTTAAAAGTATAATTGTCAGCAGCAGTAAACTAAACTTATTATTATTTGGGTACAGCATTCGCAATAATTATGACTAAAATGTAACTTAATTGAGGATATTCATATCCAAATGGTATATTAAAGTTTCGTGGCAAATTGTGTTCTGCCCCTTAACTCTGCGGCCCCCCGTGTGGACCCTATTTACGCCACTATCCTCCAATTACAATGATGAAGTCATTTGCGTATTCAGAAATTTTATTCAGATAGGTTCAGTTTTGTAAAAGGCCTGTCTTTTTCTAACTTATATATCAGGGGTGGCCACTAACCTTAACTTTGGGAGCCGCAAATTTATAAAAACTGTTTCAAAGCGAGCCACATTGTTTGGAGATTAATTAATGGTTTATTAAAAAAAAGACAGATTTTTTTTATTTTATAAAATATAAATGAAGTAACATATATTTTTTGCTCTACTTACTTATAACATTATAAATTACAAATTAATTTAATTTTTGTATTATTATTTTTTTTAATTTAATTATTATACAGAGTGGGGCATACAAATCTACCACATTTTGAAGATATATAAAAAAAGAAAAAATTTAACTAGATAAAAACTAAATATATTTTTGAAAAGAAAATAAATGAAATTTTTTTTTTAATGTATTTTAAACATTATCAGACAAAAAAGGGAGGGAGGGGGAGTCAAAAAAAATTCTAGCCCTTTCGACCAAACTCAACCAAATTTTGTATACATATTCTGTGGGCCCCAAAAAGGCTAGAAATGCAAAAACTAACCAAATTTTGTATACATAGTTTGGCCGAAAGGGCTATAATTTTCATTTTTGACCCTCCCCCCATTTTGGGTGATTAGTTTTTGCATTTCTAGCCTTTTTGGGATCCACAGAATATGTATACAAAATTTGGTTGAGTTTGGTCGAAAAGGCTAGAATTTTCATTTTTGACCCCCCCCTTTTTCTGATAATGTTTAAAATACATTAAAAAAATTTATTTTATGTTCTTTTCAAAAATATATTCAGTTTCTTTCTAGTTAAATTATTTATACCTCTTCAAAATGTGGCAGATCTTTATGCCCCACCCTGTACTTTTTAAAATCAGTATTATTCAAGAGGGTTCAAAAGCCTCACGGGATTGACTGAAGAGTCGCATGCGGCTCGCGAGCCACGTTGTGGCCACCTCTGTTATATATTAAAGTAGCTTTGACCCCCCCCCCTCCCCTCCCCCTCAGCTCCGATCTTTATTCATCCCACCAACCTCATTCTGGCCACCTAAATCATCCCCCTGCTTCCGACCACTGTCCTCTCACCAACCCATTCTCGCCTCCTGGAACTCCTCCCAATTTTGAGTAGTTAATTTTTGCATTTCTTGTCTTCTGGTTGCCCACAGATTATATAAAATTCGTTCCAAAGGCCTAGAATTTTCGTTTTTTAAAAAATGAAAGGAACTTTTTTGGATAGTATCCCCTGATTGAAAAGTCACCGCCCGCCACTGATATATATTATAAATACAATCAAAAAAATGAATAGAAAAATTTGTATTAAAAAAAAAAATAAAAATAAAAATAAAACAACTTATAATTGTCTCTTTTTTAAATAAAATTTTACTTTCAAATCAAGCTACAACCAAAGCTATATACCATGGAAGATCTCTGTAATGGTTTAATTTTTTCTGATCTTTTTCATTGGGAAGTCCTGAAGCTAGGAAATCTAGAATATAATCACTTTTTTGTTTTTTTAAATTTAAACTTTTTAATCAAAGATCCAAATTTTCATTATTATTGTATCCATTGGAATCAAGACAGTCAGACATACCAAAAAAAAAGCTTTAGAACTCGAACGTACCGAAAAATCACAGGTGTTAAAAGTATCTAACAAAAACAAACAAAAAAATGTTTTTTTCTAGAATTTTTATATTTTTCTTATAAATGTATTTATTTTTCACATATGTCCTGAGTACGATTTTGAAATGATTTCAATCTTCCACCAGAGATTGCAAAACAGAATGCTTTTAGCATTTATTACTCATCATGATCAAAAGAAAATTTAAATTGCAAGCATATAAATCGTTTATCTCTTAATTCTTTTACTGATTTTGATTGAAAAGAGAACGGTTCAATGCTTCAAAAGTATTCGTGTTAAAAAAAGCCAGAGAGAAATGAGAAATATATATTTTTATGTAGGAATGTAGAAATTATAAAAGCATTATATTCAAACGCCTCCCAATCTATCACAAACCCAAAGGTCAAAAATAATTTTTTCTTTAACCCTGGGCGCAATCACGAGGCCGCGTCAAAAGAAAATTATAAATTAAATTAAATTAGGGAACGAAGAAAAGATTTTATATTATAGACAAAAGGATCAGCCGGGGTTCGAACCGTGCCAAAAGGATAAGAACTAAGGCTCTTATCGAGGGGTGATCCGCGATTGGAAGTAGGTGTACACTTGGAAGTACTTGGAAATATTTGGAAGTACTTGGAAATATTTGAAAGCACTTGGAAATATTTGGAAGTATTTGGGAATATTTGGAAGTACTTGGAAATATTTAGAAGTGCTTGGAAATATTTGGAAGTACTTGGAAATATTTGGAATTACTTGGAAATATTTGGAAGTACAAGTGGAAGTAGGTGTACAGCATATTAGGTCGCGGTTCACAGCTCGGCTCTTATGAAGGCATCGCAGCGCAAATGCGAAGATCCTGGGTTCGAGCCCCGGCTGATCCTTTTGTCTATAATATAAAATCTTTTCTTCGTTCCCTAATTTAATTTAAATTATAAAAGTATGTTTAAAAGATTGTTTATGTTGAATCAAATAAACTAAATAATTCAAATGTTAATACATAAATGATAAATGAAAAGATACAGCGCGGGAGGGGGAGGGTATCGATGCCCCGGGCGTCAGTCATAGAGGGCGCCGCGAAGTCAAAATATTTTTAAGTATTTAATTTTATTTATTTTCTTAGAAAGGTAAGCGAAATAAGTAGGTTATAATGAAAGGCAGTCCATAAATTATTTAAATTTTATTCAATTTCAGAGACTTTTTCTCTCCTTCTTCAGGGCATTGAATAGTTATTGATGGGTGAGTATAACTCGGTTCCCATTTACTCACCCATCAATAACTATTCAATACCCTGAAGAAGGAGAGAAAAAGTCTCCGAAACATCGGAATTTGAATAAAATTTAAATAATTTATTGACTGCCTTTCATTAAAACCTACTTATTTTTAAGTATATTTCACTTATTTTTCCGACATTTCGGATACCTTTTCTCTCCCTCCTCAGGGTATTGAATAGTCATTGATGGGTGAGTAAATGGGAACCAATTTATACTCACCCATCAATAACTATTCAAACCCCTGAAGAAGGAGAGAAAAAGTCTCCGAAGCATCGGAATTTGAATAAAATTTGAATAATTTTTGGACTGCCTTTCATTATAACCTACTTATTTTTATTATATTTCACTTATTTTAAGCGAGAAAACTTAAATGTCGTTATAATTATAAGGTTTGCTCTCATTATCGATTACGTCATCAAAAAAGTTGCATCTAAAGTAAAATGTTGGTGATTTATTCAATTTTACGTCTTAAAAGTAACTTTTATAAGAAATTTCAAATTTTTAGTCACAGTAATTTCGGAGAATTTGTGAGGAATCCGGATGAAAACGTGATTATGCAACTCTTTATTTCATCCCTTTGAAATAGTAATTTTCTAATTTCGTAACTAACCGGTCTAGCAATTTTCAAGTTAATAGCTCCACTAGTTAGGAGATATCGTGATCTCTTAAAATAAAACAGTTTTCCTCTAATTTTTAGTTTTTAAAGTTATTTTCTATCTTTTTCTACAAGAAACTACGAATAAATTTGTGCAGTTTTTAATTTTGAACATCTTTATATATCTCAAAGTGTATATTAAATTAAATGCATTTTTTTTCTATGTATTCATTTTTCTCGTCCAAGGAATCATGAGCAATTTTTAGAAATAACTAATGTTTTATAAACTTTAATTTTTAAACTCTACTAAATTAGTATGTCTAGCAAGCTGACGTCTGATTCATATGTTGAAGAAAAGTTATATATTTTTTCTGTCTGTAAAAACAAATTATTCATAATTTTATTTGCTTTTTCAGCATATGTTGTTTTTCATAATGTTAATAATATTTAATTTAATTGTAAACGAAATTTTCTTCCTCCCCTCCCATTTAATTGTAGAAATTTTAATTGAATGTAATGGAAGGCAGCCCAGAGGTAGGAGGAAGAAAATTAACACATATAAAATAAAGTGTAATTTTTATTGGAATCCTTCTCCTTTCCAAACCGACGTTTCGAGGGAAAAAATCCTCCGAAACGTCGGTTTGAAAGGAAAGGAGGAAGGATTCCACAATGGTACTTTGTCGGAGAGTATGTGTTAATTTTTTCTTTCCTCACCAATTTGGGCTGCCTTCCATTACTGAATACACACTAATTTTGACAAAAGAAATAAATGAACAGTCAAGGTATAAGAAATGAATGTGAATTAACAGAATTAATTAAAATATGAAACTCATAAAGAAATGTCATCTAGTAGGATCCAGATAAATAGTAATTTAAATGATACACTGCTGCTGTTATATCAAAATGCAGAAAATTTGCACTTTTCAGCAGAAAATTTATTTTCATTTTATTAATCACACTTAATACCATAATTATACAATAATTTGAGAGATGATGTAGCTAACAATTACAAGAGTTTTTCTCCATTAAATATTTTATGACATTTTGATGGGCAGAATGATATCAGAAGTAATGTGAAGCATGGGGGCTTGAACAGAACCTCCTCCCCATGGCAGAAAATGATAAGCAACAACAATGTCCTGTTTAATAGTGGGCAACCACAACTGCAATGAATATTTTCTGAAGAAAGCTGAATCTGTATCTTTAATTTCTTTCTGAAGTACCCTTTAATCCAGCAAGCAAAAAAGTTTTGGGAAGCGATTTTGATTACATAATATTTTGGTAAAATAACCAACTATATTGCTAGCAAAATTTAGTGACGGAACATTGCCAAAATGCAAAAAAAGAAAATCTCATTTTTTAACCAAATCTTTGCCCAAAGGCTAGTTGAAAATTAAGGCATTTTTTCTGTTTTTCCCATTTCCAATTACAAAAGAACACTGCCAAGTCACAAAGGACCAATTTACATTTAAACCAGATTAACTATTAACAAATAAAGCCTCTCATCCTGAATTGAGAATAACCCAAAGCAATGAGATTGAAGCTTAAAAACCGGCAATGCAAAAATCTGCATTCTTCTTCAGCAAAGAAACTACTATATACTAGAACCTGGTCAACACATTCTCAGGAAATGTATTCTCCAAATGAAGGCTGGGATTCAATTTCTTTGATAGAACTGATTGAGAGAAACACTGAAGCCAAGACACAGAGATTAGACTCCAGATCCATTGTGAAAACATAGATACATCAGGCAATCAAACTGAATAAAGAAATCAACCATCAAAATTCTCCTCCTGGTATAAACACCTGAACTAGAACTATTTATTTTGAGAAAAATCACCAAGGATGACAGATCAATCCCCCCCCCCCTATGAAAACTTTCCACAATGTTACTGATCAGAGGATATGTTCATGTTCTCAACATAACCAGCCAAAAGAGAAATCATAGTCAAGAATTCATCATTCTTTATACAATATAACTACCATTTTAAAGCAACACATTTTATACAAAAGATAAATTTTCAGGCCCAGGAATCCAGCCCCAAACAGAATGACCAACAGGTGCAGCCAATCTACCAATGCTAACTATAAACACATTCTGAGATTCTCAGCAATAAAAGCATACTGATATAGATAATTCAAAACAACCTATCCACCCTGACCAGGATACAAGCCTTTAATTTTCCCTATAACAGCCAGATTGAGAATTTTTTGGATTTAAAAATATCATTTTTTGCCAATTTTACAAAATGTTAAATATCAATTTTAATTCCACATAAACATATCAAACACCAAATTAAACCAGAATCCAGACTAATAATCAACAAGCGCAAAAAAATCAATATTTACCAAAATAAATCCAATTGAATGAACTGAATTTACAACTATAAAGACATATAAAAAGATACATTCAAAATAAATAAAATCTTGTCCAAAAGTATTTGGGTTTTACATAAACCCTAAGATTAATTAGCCTCTGAGAAAGGAATCTTTCTTTCTTTAAAAATTGAAAACGTCTTGAAACAAATTTATTTAGAACCAAGGCCTTCTAATCTTTATATTTCTTTTAGCAAACATTTACTGAGGCAGAATTATATCCCAAAACAGCGTGTCCAATAGTAAAAGGAATGGTTTAAGCCATAATTTGAAACCAATAAATTCAATGCAACCATATTTGGCCTTTATCAACCAAGAGAAAAACAACAGACATACTACAGATTGTACCAATAGAGTGTCCTATTTTGGTGACAGAATTTAACTGGAGTAGAGGTCTAGTATGATTGGAAACAATTAGCAGTCGATCCATGTTAAGGCCTGTCAATCTGAACTGTCCTTTGAACAATATTCCCCAGGAAGTGGAAATCAAAGGCAAGATCATCTTTATTCAGAATCCAACAGATTTGACAAACTGTCAACTTCACCATCTACAGTCCAAAATCCAGCCCTTGTCCTGAACATGGCTCACCCGGAGACCAAAATACTTGCTACCCTGATGCAATCTGAAACTGAGCCAAGCTGAAGAAATGAATGATCCTAACCCTTCACTGATCTCCATCTGCTGTCATCAGAATGTCTCCGCCCTTCAATAATAGGAACTGAATTGAA
>JALMQS010000841.1:1784027-1823215 GCA_024734495.1 Forficula auricularia | reverse complement strand
TAAGAAAAATTTATTCTTTCATTTTATATTAACCCTAAATACTTAATACCATAATTATAATAATTTGAGAGATGATGTATCTAACAATTACAAGAGTTTTTCTCCAATAACATTTTTTTGACATGACATTTTGATGTAACAGTGACGATATCAGAAGCAGTCGTAGCCACGGGGGGTTTGGGGGCTCGTGAAGCCCCTCCCAAGGGCAGGGCTCGTGGGATAAGTAATGAAAAGACAAACCGTTTATTATGGCAAACTAACCGTAATTAAATATTTTTCTAATGTTTAATCAAGAATTTTTTAATTTCTTGAAGTACCTTTTTAATCCAGTTAAAGGAAAGTTTTGGGGTAGCTTTGATTTCTTGATACTATGTGTTTTTTTGGTGTACTGAATCCGAATCTGAGGTTTGCTAACAAAATTTAGTGACGGAACATTGTCAAAAATGCAAAAAAAGGTACAAAATCTCATTTTTTTGGAGGTTTTTTACTTATAACTCGAAAACTATCAACTTTTCCTAAATAACTTTACTTTTTAAAATGAAAGTTCATAAAAATTCCTACAGATTTCATCATATAGGTTTTTTCTCCGACCAATCTTTCGGGCTCAAGCGCTAGTTGAAAATTGGCGTATTTTTTCTGTTTTTTCCCATTTTGACCATGAAAGAGCACGTTGTCGACAAAGACCACTCTATACATTTTTAAACTAGATTAACTTTGCTACAATAAACAAAGTTTCATCTTAATTGGATAATGGTAACCCGTGCCGCAATGAGATTGAAGTTTTGAAAAACTGCAATTTTTTGCAAAAAATCGCATTTTTTCTTTCATAAAATGAAAACTACTTATACTAGAAACCTTATTTCTATCACATTCTCTAGGAAATTGTATTTCCTTAAACGGTTACTTGGACCACTTCTTTGATAAAACTATTAGATTTATATATAAACATCAGTTTTCATGACACTTAGGAGGATTAGGATCATATCCTGTCATGGAAAATGTAGATATCTATAAATCTAAACGAGTCGAAGAAATCACAACTACTCCAAAATTTTCCTCCGGGTATAAACACAATTTAACTGGACTATTTGTTTTAATAAAAAAAATTCACACTAAATATTTTGTTTTGTGGATTGGCCCCCCCCCCCATGAAAATTTTCTGGCTACGCTACTGATCAGAAGGATAGTGTTCACTACATTAAAAAATTCGCTACAGTGCCAAAGTTAGGAAATCCGGCCAGTTGGTTACCTACTATTTTTATACAATATACCCTACTATTTTTATACAAATACTATTTTTATACAAAGATAAAATTTCGAGGTCTAGTGAATCTAAACTTAAAAACATAGTAGTTCACCTAACAGGGTAGCCAATTGGCCCGGATTGCTAATTATGCACACGGATTCGATTTCTAAGGGCTGAAAACAACGCTTCTGATATATAATTCAAAATAACCCATTCCATCTCGGATCTAGTAGATGACAAGCTCTTGTAATTTCCTTATAACAGCCATATTTGATAATTTTTTAAGATTAAAAAAGATTATATTTTTTATTAATTTACAAAATGAACAGAAAATATCGCAAATTTTTAATTCAATATAAATTATACTTCAAACACTAAATTAGAAACTTTTGTGAACCTACTTTATATGAATTGCACGTTTTTATGTAAAAAAATCTAATTATTTAATGAAAAGAAATCCAATTAATTTGAATTTAGAATTTTCAAGTAAAATCGATAAAGGATAATATAAAAGATACATTCAAAAAATAAATAAAATCTTTGCTTCTAAAGTATTTGTTTAAGTGAGCGAAACTTTTAAGATTAATTACAGTTCTCCGAGAGTTGAATTTTCTTTTCTTTTTAAAATGAAAAACGTCTTGGAAATGAAATTTATTTGTAATCCTTGCTCTTTAATTCTTAAAGAGCTTTTTAGCAAACATTTATTTATAAAGAAATTATATCTCTAAAATAGCGTGTTCCAATAGTAAAAGGAATTTTGAGTTGGTTATAATTTGGAAACTATTAAACCTAATGCAACTATATTTTGCCTTTGTCATCCAGAGAGAGGAAAAATTAATTAGACATAGCTACACGATTGTAGAACACTAGAGTGGTCCTTATTTTGGGTATTTTCGAATTTTACCTGACAGAGGCTCATATGGTTCGAAATAATGGGCAGCCTATTGCATGTTGGGCGTCTCTGTCGCATCTGACCTGTCCTTTGGAATAGACACATCTCCTCTGTGGCGAAATCTGCAGCAAGGAAGATTGGCTTCTTATTCAGGTCAAGCGATTTTACAAACCCCACAACTTCTCACCATCTACAAGGCCCAAATCCACCCCTGTCTCGAATACGACTCTCATCTGTAGAGGAGCCTCAAAAATATTCTCTTGCTACCCTTGATGCAATTCAGAAACAGCGAGCCGTCAGGCTAGTGACGTTCTACCCTCACCGACTCCCTCGACTCGCTGGCTCATCGAAAATCTCCGCCCTTTCCTTTTCTATAGATACTATCACGGCAGGTGCTCTGATGAGATAAAATCAATAATTCCCCCCAAAGCATGCTTTGCACGCAGCAGCACACGTTTTGCCGACTCCTAACCTCTTTCGCGGTCAAATTAGAAAAGTGCCGGACCACTTCATTCGCGAATTCATATATCCCCATGACTTCAAGGAACTGGAACTCTCTCCCAGCCTCTATCTTTCCCAGCACCTATGATCTTCAAACCTTCAAAACCAGGGTGCATAGACACCTACATCACCACCCTCTCACTTAAACAACTTTTCCTTCTCTTCGGTAATGCAAGGGTCTTTCGAGATCCATAGGGGCTACATCTTTACTGGTGCACCCCTTCTTGCATTCGATTGCATTAAAAAAAAAAAAAAAAAAAAAAATAAATAAAAAAAAATATCCCCCAAGTTTCAAGTCTCTATCTAAATTTTAACCTAGTGCTACACAGCGATTACATTTCCCATCTAAAATAACGTGGGGTTTTTGGCATTGAACGATCCATTTTTTATCCCGGCCAAAGTAATGGTTCAAAAAATTTGAAACTCTGTAGACTTTATCCTTATAATAGAACCTATTCTTCAGAATTTTTACAGATTTTTAGCTATCATAATTTTGGAGTTACAGCTAGATAAAATACTACTATATCTTAGGGTTAGTAAGTTAGTTAAACATCCAAGTGACCTCTCACCAAGACCTAGAAACAGAGGTAAAACATCAGGCAATAAAGGCCTAAAAAATATCGGGTTGCCTTAACAATGCAATCTGGTCAAACCAATATTTAAGAACGGAGGCCAAGTTACGAGTCTACAAAACCGTAGTACGTCCAATAATAACTTACGCAGCAGAGACAAGACCCGACACTGCAAAAACTTCTCAATTATTTGAAACCACCTAAATGAAGACATTACGAAGGATAATGAACGTGACCAGGCTCGATAGAATGAAAATTGAAGATATTAGAGAAATATGTGGAATACAAAAGGTGGGCGAATGGATTAAGAGAAGAAGAGCAGAATGGTATGCGCATGTGAGAAGAATGCCAGAAGACCGCCTGGTAAAGAAAGTGATGACAAACAAGCCGGTCGGAATAAGGGCCAGTTGTATGTCGGCTGGTAAACTCTTTTAAACGTTGACAAAGGGTAAAACCTTATAATTCATCTTATGGCGGCGGGATGGCAATCAGATGACAGGCACTTCCCTCTGATTGGCCATCCCGTCAGGCACGGAATTCTAAGGCTTTACCCTTTGTCAACATTTAATAAATTTACCAACCGACATACAACTGGTCCTAAGAAGTAGAGGTCGTCCCAAGAAGAGATGGTATGACGTCCTGGAAGAAACAAACCTATGTGTTTAAAAATAAGAAGAAGAAGAAGTAAGTTATAGACTCTAAAATTTATTAGCTAAAAATCTGTAAAAATTCTAAGGGCTAGCTACTATATTATAAGGATAAATTATACAGAATTTCAAATTTTTTGAAACATTACTTTGTCCGGAATAAAAAATTGATCTGTCAATGCCAAAAACCCCATGTTATTTAGATGGGAAACTTGCCTCGCTGTGCGGCACAGGTTAAAATTGAGAGATATTGGGAGATATTTTTTATTTATTTCAAAACATATGAGCCTCTCTACCCAAAATTAGGACCAACCTAAGAACAATTACAAATCGTAAAATTGTATTATCTAACAGATGTGTTTGAAATGCTAGAGAAAAACAAGTTAATTAACATTTGCAATTTAAATCTTTGGTAGAAATATATCTATTCGTTAAATTTACTTATTTAAAATATTTATTTTAAATCTATTTTTATTTTTGTTTTCTTTAATTTTCCATTAGTTCACTTCGGTCTTACGAGCTTAGAACGCAAACACACGCTTTCAATCTTTTCAATCCCTATTAAAAACAGGATCGAAGTGTATTGAGATACAACGAAATTGATCCTGTTTACTCCCAAAATAATTCAGTCTGCTCTGTAGTGGATCGACCTGGGTGTAAACTAGCTCTTTCATTATTTATTATCATTTTCGTTATTCAGCTCCATATTAAGTATTAAATATATCAATTTTTCAGACGAAAAGGAACAATAATACTAAGTGTTATATTAAACAATCAATAGCGACGTTTCACTGTTTTATTACAGCTTCTTTAGACTCTTGATCATTTTTTTTTCTAAAAACTTTGTCGATGATTATTAATCTAGAACCTGAAGAAGCTGTAATAAATCAGCTATTGATCGTTTAATATAAAGGCTAGTGCACACGAGGCTTTTTCTGCTACTTGCTCCTAACTTGTTCGCCCTTCTTGCAATTTGAAGCTAGTTCGGTCAGGCTGATTTTTCGCCTGTTGGGTTCACACCGAGCTTTTTCAGAAAATTTTCAAGTTAGACGGCTAGGTTGCGCGCGCATGCTTTGAGTCAAATAGCTGATCTATCATCTTTCAGTTTCAGCTCAGATGCAAACATAAATGGCTGACAATAATATTATTGCAGAAATTATCAATCTCAGACGAATTTGGTTACATTTTTTATTCATTGAAGTAAAGAGTTGAACAGTGAGAAACAAAATATCAGCTGTTCTGTGATATTAGCTGATGTATTTTGCCAATGCCCATGTCACCCACGTGATAAAATAATGCTTTCCGATTGGCTGACCAGTGCCAGCTTCAAGTAACTAAACTTTTTTTTAGAATCTTGAATCAATTTTGAATCAAGCAAGCATGCTAGTGACCTCATTTCGACCCCATCTATGCCTCCAAATTGACAGTTAGTCGAACAAGTAACTAACAAGTAAGAGAAAAAGCTCCGTGTGAACCGATTCTAACACTTAGTATTATTGCTCCTTCTCCTCTGAAAAACTAATATATTTATTATTTAATATAATCATATAACATCCCAAATTTTTTTGATACTCAATATATTATAGATCATGTAGTAAGACTATTTTTTAGAAAAATTTAATAGACTTGTGAAATATTGTTTTTTCCCGGCATTTTTTTTGTTCCAGCGTGAAAATTATGTAAACTATTTAGTTACCATAGTTTAATTTATTATCGTACTGTGTCAAAAATCAGCAATTCTTTTCTAGTGGAAAATGCAAAGTTGTGACTTATATGTGAACAAACATTTGAATCTGGATTTTTTCCAAAAATATCATTGCACAGAATGATTCTACATTAAATATAGATTAGATTCTAATATGTTGTAATCGAGGGGTGAACCGCGACCTAATATCGTGTACACCTACTTCTACTTCCACTTTCATTTCCAAGTAGAAGACAATAGATGAAGGGAGATTATCTAATGAATTGCAAAATATTTCCACATAATTCCAAAGACGTGTACACCTAATTCCAATCGCGGTTCACACCTCGGTTGTAATGATATAGATGTATCATCATCATTGAGTATACAGTCCTAAGACTGGTTTGATGCAGCAATCCGTCTCCACTCGACTCTGTCCCCCGCCAGCTGTTTGACCTCTCTAAATGTCTGGCATCCCATATCCCCAATTATTTGGTTGAAATATTCTAATCTGGGTCTTCCCTTCCCCACCCTTTCTTTCCACCTCCCCCTCCAAGATATCCCTAAGCAGTCCCCCATGTCTCAGTGTGTGTCCCATCATCTGACCTCTTCTCTTCTTCAGACTCTTCCACAAGGTTCTTCTTTCTCCTATTCTTCCAAGAACTTCTTCATTTGTAATTTTATCCATCCATTTGATATTCATCATTCTTCTGTAGCAGCACATTTCGAAAGCCTCTAATATATTTCTCTCCGCTTTTCTAATTGTCCAGGTTTCACACCCGTACATGGCTATGCTCCTCCTATGTAAATATTTCTAATAGCAACTTCCCTGTTTTAAGCTGATTGAGGAGGAGCATAGTAGTTTTTGTTTTGAATTAAACCCCATTTTTGCTTGGGCAATTCTTGATTTAAATTTCGTTTTTGCTCCTCCCATCCCACATGTTATTTTACTTCCTAGGTAGCGGAATTCCTTAACTCCTTCTAGGTTTTTCTTGAATAATTTTGATGCATTTCCCCATCTCAGTTTGTTTCTTTTTGTACATACTAGGACTTTGGTTTTATTCTTGTTTATTTTCATTTTGATTTCTTCTATTAGGATTTGGTTAATTCCATTCAAGGCATTCTCTAATTCTTTTTTATTGCTTCTGAAAGGAGCGTATATTAATAAATCTTAAACATAAATCTTTTTGACCTTGGATTTCGATACCTGTATCAATTTTGTCTTTGAATTCTTTAATCACTTCTTCATCATGTCTCCAGTGAAAATCATGGGTAGAGCTACTAGCACACATCCTTGTCTTACACCTTTTTTTTTATTTGGCTTCCCTTTGCTCATCTCCAATATTTATAATTGCCGTCTAGTTTTGATATGAATTCTTAGATTAGTCTTCTCTATAAATTTTATTCCCACTGTTTAATATTTTAAACATAATTTCAAATTGACGTTATCGAATGCTTTTTCTAGGTCTGTGAATCCGATGTAGACAGATTCTTCCTGATAAAAGCCCTTTCTATTATTAGTCTAAGAAATTCTTCTCGATTTTCTGTTTCTTCTAAAGCCGAACTGGTCTTCCCCCAGATTTTCTTCCAACTCTTTTGTTCTATTCTTCTTTGATTATTTTGGTTAAGGATTTGGAGGCATGTGAGGTTAGGCTAATGGTCCTGGGAATTTTCACATTTATCATATGTCTTTTTGGGAAGTGTGCCTATTTTGTTTTTTTTTGGAAATCTTTTGGAATGATTCCCAATTTATAGATTTTTGCTAATTAGTTCAAAAAGTTTGTCACGTGACTTTCTCAGAGTTCTTTAGGATTTCAGCTTGTATATTGTCTATTTCAGGTGCTCTATTATTTTTAGATCAACCTTCAAAGCTGTCTCAATTCTGACCTGAGTATGGGGGTCTCCTATAATTCGTTTTTCGTCCACAGATTCTTCTTCTTCTATTGGGTTCATTGTTTTTCTTCTCCATAGAGTTCTTCTAGGTGTTCCTTCCATCTATTTGCCTGTTCGTTTTCGTTTAGAATAACGTGGCCTCCTTTATCTCTTATGTTCTTGCTTTTTGGCTTGTCTTCTTGAAAATTTCTTTTTATTGCCCTATAGGCTACATCAACTTTTCCCAATACTATATTTTCGTTGGCTTCTTTACATTTTTCTTGAATCATTTTTTCTTTTGCTTTTCTACATTCTCTTATAACTTTCCAACTTAATTTTTTATATGTTTCTTTCCCTTCTTCGTCTTTTCTGTTCTTAAATTTTCTTCGTTCGTCAATCAGTTGCAGTATTTCGTTTATAGATAAAATCAAAGTAAAAATACAAATTTTAACCCCCACAAGAGAAATTTAAAATAAATATATTTTAAGTGAAATTTTTTTTATTTTACCATTCAGAGTATGGGCAAATATTGCAAGAAATATTAAGAGGTGGGAGTTCTTTTGTAAATAATTATAAATTATTTTAAATATTAAATAAATAAGAGAGGGTCCAGGAGTATTGTAAAGTAAGTCATGTGGATTTCCACATCAGCTTATTTAGAATAAATAACATTCCTCATTCGTTTTTAAATATACAAATTAAGTTTCGCAGTCAAAAAGTATCATTCTATTTATAAAATTTCAAATTGCTCATACTTGCGAAATTAAGATTTCTAAAGAAAATTTTCTTGTTTTTACATTAGTCATTTTAGGGATGATTATTATTCTTATAGATAAATCAGGCTTGTTCTCTGCTTGATGCAAATATACATATACATATACGTTTGTTGAGTGAGTGACTAGCTTACTATTATTACAAAACGAATTTACCTAATCCATTTGGGTATTTAAACTCATGAGAAATAACAGATAGACTATTTTTAATTAGACTGATTATTTCAAGCCCGATTCACAGCAAATATTTGATCGGCTATAATAGCCTGATCCTTATATCAATATTAACCCACACACAAGCCCATTTATGCAAAAGTAAAAATAACTCTATATCTGACGAGTGACTGAATGGGCATTTATTATAGTTTTAGAAACCAAAAAAAAGACTATGATGTAGGTAAAATCTACGAACCTAAAATCGCTAACAAATATATATATTCATTATACATATGTATATGTTTATTTGCATCAAGCAGAGGACATCCTCAATGATTTTTCTTTATGAATCATCAACTCTGCTTCTCTCGAAAAACTAAATCTTTTTATTATACCTCCGAAGGTTTGTTTGTATTCACCTCCTCGGGAATCGAACCTGAGTGCAAATAAGCGATTTGAGACATTGGCTTGGTCAATTTTTAAATGATTAAGATTAAATCTGTAAATAAAAAAATTCGGGTGTGTGCTTAAGACCACACAACATAAGGGATAACTTATATGGCATTTATAATTCTAATATTCTAAAATTATTAAAATTTATATTTTTATAAAAAAAAAATTTAATTAAAATTTTAATTATTTTTTTGGAGATGTTAAATATATATTTAAGTTATGTTATTTTTAAATATAATATTATTATATTCATAAGAATTTTGCTGGCTTGGTGTGTACTGGATATATTAATTTTTTATTGTTAAAGGATAAATAAATTGAATTGCTTCTTTTCAGTAATTTATTTTATTATTCAAATGGTTAATCCAAATATTTCGAGAGCGCTTTCGGCATCTCTTCCTCAGTAGAAACTGTGGGACCACACAAAAGGCAAGTCAATGAGTTATTACTAATTACAGATGTAAAAAGGTACTCACCCACTCCCCCACCAATGTGCCGACCCCATCAGTTTGTACAGAACATTGATAAAAGCTTGATTGTTCTCGTATGTTATCTCAGTTTGAATTTGTATATATATGTGTGTTGTTTAATCAAGCTTTTATCAATGTTCTGTACAAACTGATGGGGTCGGCACATTGGGGGAGGGGGGGGGGAGTGGGTGAGTACCTTTTGACATCTGTAATTCACAATAACTCACTGACCTGCCCATTGTGTGGTCCCACAGTTTCCACTGAGGAAGAGATGCCGAAAGCACTCTCGAAATATTTGGATTAACCATTTGAATAATAAAATAAATTACTGGAAAGAAGCAATTCAATTTATTTATCCTTTAACAATAAAAAATAATATTATTATATTTAATGTTTAGTTTTTTTTATTCAGGTTTTTGGGCTAAGTATCTCTATTTTTCGATTTAGCCCTAGACGTGACTCGTGACTGGTCAATCCCATTTATTGCCAAGTAAAATAAAAAGTGTGCAAGGGGCTCCAAAAGAAGTTATCACTTCAAAAAAATTTACTTCAATTTCATACACATTTTTAAATTTTCTTTCGACATGTGTACTTCTAATACTAGTATATCAATCAATAATGAAACTCCAAATACAATCTATTTAATTCATTAAGAAAATAAAATCTAATTAAATAAATAAGAATAACCAAGCATGCTTTTTTGAGAAAATAACAGAATCGAAAATGTTACTATTTGTTCTCTTTGTCATTTTGCCAATTTTTTTCTTTGATTTGATCGCGTAATTCTGAAAGTAGCACACGATCCCTCTTGGGGTATTAAGTTATACTAATATAATTTGAAAACCTCTACTAGGAATAAATCCAACGAACATTGTTCAGTTCAATTCAAATAATTTGAATAAATTTCAAGAATGTTAGGTATATAGAACTGGAT
Organism: Forficula auricularia; assembly: GCA_024734495.1. Taxonomy (NCBI): domain Eukaryota; kingdom Metazoa; phylum Arthropoda; class Insecta; order Dermaptera; family Forficulidae; genus Forficula; species Forficula auricularia. The sequence continues at coordinate 1,813,015 of JALMQS010000841.1, read as the reverse complement.
TACTGTTATTTGAGCTTACAACATTAAGCAGACCGTCATTTTTAAAAATGTCAATCTTACATTATATGGGAAGATTAAGATTTTTCTTATTTCATCGATTTAATTAAAAAAATCAAATTTTATTAAAATAAATATTTTTTTTTGATAATTAAAAAAAAAAAAAAAAAAAAAATACATAGGTATAAATCAAAACGAGAGAAGAATGAAAATTTCAAAATTTTGCATTTAAATTTTCTATAACTTGAATAAAATTTGCTAACCTCACAAAAGCCTATACGTTAGAAGGGTTTTATCTCTATGGTTAAGTTAATTACCAAGAAAGCAAATTTTAGGTTTGAGTCCCGTGTCCCGATGAGGCGATCTCTTCTGACATGTAATAAAACATCTCATAAAATCTTTGATTCGCCCTTTAAATTCTTAGCATAATTTTTGGCAACATAAATCCTTTAGTTAAATTATATTATAGATAATATATGTTGCAGTAAAAACCCGTTTTTTTTTAGTAAGAAAGTTTTTTTACAAGTTAAAACGCCCTTCACTGAATATCTGTGTGGCAACTAGAATTTACCAACATCATGGTTGAGTTTGGTTCAAATGTCTAGAATCTTCACTTTTGAACCTCCGCCTCATTTTGGGTGTTGATTTTATAAGTTTTTAAACGAAAATGTCAAAAATTAAATCTTCTACAACTTTGCATCTAATTTTTGACATTGTCGTTTTAAATTTTTTGAAAATAAACACCCAAAATGAGGCGGAAGGTCAAAAATGAAGATTCTAGACCTTTGAACCAAACTCAATCAGCATCAGTATAAACTCTAGTTACCACAAAGCTATTCATTGAAAGGCGTTTTAACTAGTAAGAACTAAAAACGGATTTTTACTGCAACATATATATACACTCTTTTATTCATTTATTTTCTTTTATGAAAACTTTTCATAACATCAATAAAATTTACATATAGTAAGGTGTATTGATTCTGAGAGGCCTAATGAAGCTTCAATAAAAATTCGAACTGTGGTGTCTCACGGTGGTCATCAGGTTTTTGTACTTAGAAATTTTTTCGGGTTATTTGTTAAAATTTTCTAGTTGAAGGGCAGTATTCAAATGATAACAGACATAGATCGAGTCACCACTGTAAAAATTGCTGAAACAAGTCAGTTTTTATAAATGGCTTATAGTTTCTTCAGAAAGTAAATAAACCTTGAAATAAAATAAAATAAATAAAACTGATAATAAGTTGACTCAATTTTTTTTCTAAATTTTAAGCTGATATAGTGAAAAAAAACTAAAAAATCATTATTGGAGGTCCAACTCGTAACACATTCTTCACTTTAATATAAATAAACTGGAACGGATCGTTGCTAAACTTTATCTAGTCATTTGAAAAATTAATATGTTTATTCCTTTATTTTTAATCAGTTATCACTTGCTATTTGCAGTCTATGTTGACTTAAATTCTAAAATAGTGATCGATTCTCATCTAATATTCGAGGAATAACCATTCTTCATTGGATTTTAGACGTTTCGGATATTATTGGTAACCATTGCTGAAGAAATGGAGGAATCCAGTTAAAATCAAAAATAGATATCAATTCTCATCTAATACTTGAGGAATGATAATTCTACATTAGATTTTTGACGTTTCGATTATTATTGGTAATCATTGCTGAAGACATGGAGGAATCGGCTTAAAATAAAAAATAGCGATCTATTCTTATCTAATACTAGAGGAATAATGACCTTATTGCATTCCATTTTTGATGTTTTGAATATCAAACTCTACTGAAAATGTAGAAAAATCGACTTAAAATCAAAAAGACTAAATTCTTTTTTGGTAAACAACTCAAGCTTGAAAAATGGAGCATCCATCCATCCACCCATCACAGACTAAATGAAAAAATCGCACTTTTTGTCCCCTCTACGAGACCCCATGTAATTTTTGGCAAAACCGTGCTAAAATTCAACCTAATTGAATACTACAATTTGTGACTTTAATTGAGTACATGGGTTCCGTAGTCCTTACCTGAGGACCCTTTGAAGTCGCGTTTGCCGCGAGACCGATTACAATATTTTGCCCATGCTTCGCGTTGGATAAAGTAAAAATTTTGATATTAGCTAAAATATCACTGTTAGGTGTCTTTTAACATTTTTGTTATGACAAGGTTACTTTTGTAACAAAAAGCCCGGCTTTCTTTTAACCCACGGTCAACTTCTAACCAGAAACAAAGCTTGAATTCGCCCCTCTCTTGAATCAATGAGAGTGGCCTCTGAAAATTCTCTTGTGACCTTTGATGCAATTCAAAAGCGAGCTCTGGCTTATTTAGCTCACTCGTAGAAACGTCTCTGCACTTTCCTTTTTTGTAGATACTCTCATGATGACGCGTTAAAGTCAATAATAATCTAATTGAAAAGTTTTTGTTTTGCCGAGAGTAGCAGAGTTGTTGATTCACAAAGAGAAACAAAGAGGTTGTCCTCTGCTTGATGCAAATAAACATACACACATATATATCGAGATGATATATCTGTATATATATTATTTATTTGTTTGAGACTATAGTTTCGAAGACTTGGTCTTCATCATCAGTCTTTCTTAAATTATAAATGTTTTTCATGGAGTCAATATCATATGGATATTGACTCCATGGAAAACATTTATAATTGAAGAAAGACTGATGATGAAGACCAAGTCTTCGAAACTATAGTCTCAAACAAATAAATAATATATATACAGATATATCATCTCGATATATATGTGTGTATGTTTATTTGCATCAAGCAGAGGACAACCTCTTTGTTTCTCTTTGTCAATAATAATCTACCCAAAAAGTTTCAATTTCAACAACCCAACCATCTCAAAGAAAATTAAATACCGGTCGAGTAAACTCATTCGCCAACTCGTTTATCCCTATGATTTCTAGAGACTATAAATGGCTTCCCGTCTCAATCTTTCCTGCAGTCTTTAGCCTTCAGTAGGTAGTTTTCAAAATGGTAAAATTATTTCACTTTTGTTTCAAGAACTAATAGACACAGTTCAATACTTATAGGTAATATTGGGAATAAATATTAATATTATTATTCAAGCAATTTTTTTTTATATATTTGAAAAAACAAATATTTTGAGGGCTTTTAGACTCTGTTTATATATAATATAAATTTATTAACTAAATATTTACTTGTATTTAACGAGGAAATTGCTCTTTTCATTTAAAATTTGTTTGCTCTTTAAATTCTCATTTGCATCCCTTTCATTTTAAATTTTTAACTCACTATAAAAACATTTAATGTTTGCACTTTCTATCCTACAGTCTTTTTTAAAAATATACCGTAAATATCTTCTTAAAAAAACATTCTTTTGAAAAAATTTCCTTTTATTTTTTTTTCATTTAATTTTTTCATGCGTACTTGAATGTATAAAATTATTGTCGAAAAGTATGTACTTACCAATTGTAGTGTAGATAGTTCCGCAATAAAATACTGCATTCCAAAATGTCCATACTTTATTACTTTTTTCACGATCGTTATTGCTATTCGTATTTTCTTTTGGAAAATAACCGTGGGTTATTGAATCATAGAACGATAACTCATAATTACGAATGGCTTGTAATGTACGGCTCTGCATTTCTTCAGCATTCTCGCGTAAGAAATCATCCGATGCCAATTCTGAAAAAACAGAAAAAATAAGTAAATATCATCTATATTAGGAAATATTTTTATATATTTGTACAAAATTAATTACTTATTATTTTTCAGTAAACCAACCAATAATATTATATTATTTATTTAATTATTCTAATATACTCAAAGTGAGATGTTTATAAATATTAAAAAAAATTAACAGAAGATGGACAAAGAAATGTCCAAAACATGTAGTATTGAGAAAAATACAATTTTAATGAATTAAGTATGTTAGCAGGTATTTGGACGGGAAAGTAGAAAATCAAACAACTTTCATCGATTTACGCAACGTTTTGCCAATTTTATTTCGGCTTTAGCAGGCGTCTCAATGATTATAATTTATTTATAAGATATTAACAGATATATATATATATATGCACATATTTCTGAATTAAATCAATTGTCCCTGATTCTTTTCACAGTTTATTTTGACAAATACTTTTGTCTTTGGCTAAAGAATTCTATATGGCAGAGGTTCCCAAACTTTTCCGAGTTGCGGCGCCTTTTTTCAATTAAAATTTTTATTATTTATTATTATTATTTATTTGATAAGAGGGGGCCACCTCTTACAACACATTAGAATTATTTACAAAATTGGGTCTCTAATTGGTGGTGGTTTACATCTCTCTCTCTTCCTCCTTATTTACAATAGTAGCATGTTATTTTAGAATTTTAAGAAAAAGTACATATATCAAAACAAATACTGTATTTGGCCTCTCTAAATACTCTTGTATTAGAATCGATAAAAATATCTTGGAAATTAATAGTTTATTTTTCTATGAAAATCTAAAATTCAGGCCACAGGGGGAAACTTTGTATACGTTTAAGATTTTTTCCAGAGTGTCTTTCGGTTTATATCAAAACAAATACCATATTTGGTTTCTCTAAATACTCTTGTATTAGAATTGATAAAAATATCTTGGGAATTAATAGTTTATTTTTCTATGAAATTCCAAAATTCAGATCACAGGAGGGACCCTTTGTATATTTCAAATTTCAGAGGGCGTCAAAGTTAAATTGTTTCGCTTTATGTATGTCTAATCGTAAGTAAGTGATAAACATGAATAATGAATACATTTTTTAGCTTTTCATTTTGTTTATTGTCTAGTTAGGCCAAATGTCTTGGCTTCAATTAATTATGAAGTTTCGGGGCGCACCGTTTGGGAACCTCTGCTATATGGTACGAGTATATAAAGCTTAGTAGCCAATTTGATAGTTTTGAAAAAAGTTAATGTAAAAAATAGAAAATTTCATTTAACTTGAGAATTTTTCAAAATCAGCTATATTTACGAATATTTTGTATTATTAAGATTCTACAACATGTTCGGTACGTCAACACGAGTTCTACTTGTGATTGCCTGCAACATAGACAACCTGCAATACAATTTACGTGAGTTATACTCTAAATTGCCGGCGTCGCAAACAATCGTACTTTATGGATATTTGGCATAACTAACGTACATTGTTCTTTGAAGAATTATACTGATATTTTGTTCGTTAATGGGTTAATAATTACCTGACACGAATAAATATTTTGATTTTAATTCATACATTTATAGTGTTTTTTGAGTAAAAACCGAAGAAAAATTTATTAATTGAATTTTACTATTTTATAATAGTTATGATATAACATTATTATTGCTCAAAAAGGCTCCTTAATATTCTCTGTACAAACACCGTGAGGTATACCATATGCCAGGGTCCAGCAGCTGCTAGTATATACCTACCGATATATTCCTATGTCTACGCATAAGGTTTTTTAACGCACTAATTCAAAATATTTATTCGTGTCAGGTAATTTTATCTCTATTAGAATTGCAACGGCCCCACTTCCGCCCCACAAATATATAGCGGTACGAGCAGAAGTTGAGCAATATACCACAATTCTAATTAGTTGCCCGGTCAATAAGTGGTTTTCACTGCCTTGGAGTAATAAACTTTTATCCTGAGCTTATAGTCTCTCTAGTGTTCTGCAAATCAAAATCAAATTAAATTTTTATGTTTAAACTTTTGTGGTCAGGTTGATAATTAAATTATATATATTTTTATTTTAGACAATAATTTATTAATGGGATAAAAATATAATTAATTTCAATTCAAGATTAAATTAACAAAGTCGTTTTTGATTACCACATTCTATATTAAACATTTCAAACATCCTCTTTTTATATTCTTCATTAATCATAGACTTTTTAAGAGTATTTGCATTTCTCTTGAAATCAATAAATCATTCATTCGTCCTGTTTGATTGTTTATTTTTTAGAATTAAATTCTTCTCAATATGAACTGACTAATGGAGGGGGGGTCGATAGGCTAGTCGGTAGCGTGACAGCGAGCTAACCAGGAGACCCGGGTTCGAATCCGACTCGAGGCAGCCAGTTAATATCTGACCCCCGGGGGTAGAGACAAATTTTAAAAATATATCTAGTATCTTAATTAGGCTTATGGCTAGAAGGGCCGAAAAGCCAAAAAAAAAAAAAAAAAAAAAAAAAACTGACTAATGGAATGATTACTTAACAATTAGATCGTTGTTCACCCTTTGGGCTATTTGTACAAAAAACAAAAACAGCACTTTTGAATGAATTACAATATTAAAATTGGATGAAAAATGGAAACTTTTTGAAGAGTCAGAAATAAAGTAAATTGATGAAATAAGTGGAAAGTCTCGATAAGCTTCTCAAATTTCAGTGATTATTTATTTGCAAGCTAATAATATAAGATAATTAAAGCTTGCCTTAGAAATGCAGTTTAATAATAAAATCATATTAAATGAGACAATAAAAAAGTTTTTTCATAAAGAGAAATAAAGAGGTTGTCCTCTGCTTGGTGCAAATAAGCATACACACATATAAATATATTATTTATTTGTTTGAGACTATAGTTTCGAAGGCTTGACCCTCATCATCAGTCTTTTTAATTATAAATATTATTTTTCATGGGATCAGTATCAGTTTGGACAGAATTATGTCTGGCTCACAAGCTGAGAAAGAATGAAAAAAATTTCAATATCCAAACTGATCCCATGAAAAATAATTATTATAATTACAAAGACTGATGAAGAGGGCCAAGCCTTCAAAACTATAGTCTCAAACAAATAAATAATATATACATATATATATTATATAATATATGTGTGTACGTTTATTGCACCAAGCAGAGGACAATATGTTTGTTTCTCTCTATGAATCAACAACTCTGGTAGTCTCGGCAAAATAAAAACTTTTCAAATAAAAGAGTTTGTCTTCTGCTGAAAAAATTAATTTTTTAAATTACTTTTTACCGAGATTATAGGTTTAATTCCTGTGAATCAATTGTAATAGACTGATGAAGGAGGCAAAACCCTCGAAATATAAATAAATAAAAAAAAAATATTTTTCCAGCAGAAGACACAGTCTTTTATTGTCTCCTTTAATTTATGAGAATTCTGCTACTCTCGGCAAAAAGAAACTTTCAATTTAATAAAATCATATCTGCCCAATTTCAGCTCATTAGTTTCATTCATTAGTCACATTTTTATGGTATTCTGTGTTTTTAACAATAAGTGCTAAAGCTAGAAAGCCCTACTTTTTTGTCTTAGAACTCCAACAATTTTGACACTAGTTCAAACTTTCCAAGACTTATTGCTAATTAGTTATCGTAAGTTTCCTGATCCAATCAGCGAGTTAGAAAAAAATCATACTTGAAAATTATTTTTCTCCTTGTTTTAAATACAGTAAACTCTCGCGGATAAGACAATTCCGCAGATAACACGCAAAATAATCAAAAAAGTACAAAAATCAACACAAGAATGCATTTGAAAAATGTTTATTCACAGTAGAAACAGGTTTAAAAATTTATTATTTTACAAGTTAAACAAATGTATGTGTGCACATAGTTACATAGTTTTTAAAGTTTACTTTTGCACATAATAATCCGTCAGCCGTTTTTGTTGTTTCGAGATAAAACACCTCTTCTTCAATTGAAACGTTTTTGTTTTTCCGATAGTAGCAGAGTTGTTGATTCTCAAAGAGAAACAAGAGGTTGTCCTCTGCTTGATGCAAATAAACAAACACACATATATATCGAAATTATCTGTATATATATATATTATTTATTTGTTTGAATTTATAGTTTCGAAGACTTGGTCTTCATCATCAGTCTTTTTAATTATAAATCATTTTTCCATGGAGTCAATATCGTATGGATATTGAAAATTTAGTGTTCATACGTCGCAATTTGGTCAGCTACACTTCTAAATTTTCAATATCCATACGATATTGACTCCATGTAAACATTTATAATTAAAAAAGACTAAAACTAAAAACAATTCATTACCATCGACAGTGAAATCTTTTATTCAACTAATTAAAAAAAGACTGATGATGAAGACCAAGTCTTCGAAACTCGTCTCAAACAAATAAATAATATATATACAGATTTATCATCTCGATATATATGTGTGTATGTTTATTTGCATCAAGCAGAGGACAACCTCTTTGTTTCTCTTCGTGAACCTCTTCTTCACTTGGGATTGATCACGGATAATCCGATCGCGGATAAACGAGAGTTTACTGTATTTCAAATTAAAATAAAACGAAAAGTTTTTTCTAGTGATTTTCTAGACTTCCACCTAGCCTCCCCCCGAATGTACTGTGTAGGGAACGAATTTTCCCGGGGCTTACCCTTCATCCCTTACTAGACATGCGTTGACAAGTGGCGATGTTATAAATCTTGTGAATCGATCTATTCATTCGAACTTGTTTAAAAAAATCCGCAACGATTGTTGAAAACAATTTCCTGACAAGTCGGGGAAAGAAAGTTTAATGTCTGGAAATTTGGAAATTAATTCGAAAAAAGCCGAAAGCCGATTGCGGATTTATTTTCTAGTTCTAAATCACTAAATCATTGCCAAGTTTCATAAAAGTCCGTTAAAAAATAACGGAGTGAAGTACAAAAAAATAAAATTTCGAAAAACGTTGATTGCACATAACCCTTACCACAAAGAAATAATTTAAGAAAAAACAAAGCCTGAAATGGTATATTTTTATACATAGATCGCAGAAATTAGGCATTTTGGACATTATGATATCCATCTAATTAATAAAGTGAGAAGATTTTTCTACAATCAACGTTTTTTTTATTTTTAAATTGTTACTAGGACAGTACATCGGTTTTGGGTTTTCATATTGCCTCATTTCTGCTGTCTATGTATAGAAATAATTTAAGAAACAAAAAACGTAAAACTTATGATATATTAGTACTTAAGTCAAAATTTTCATTGGAGAGATCTCGAAAAAATGGCGAAAAACAAAATTTTTTTGATTTTTTCCAGAACAGAAAATGGTGATATCTTTTAACTTTAACCCTTAGATAAATAACAAAAATTAATTCTTTAATCTATATATAATTATTTGAAGACTGTTTCTTTGTTTCTAGCATTTTTAATTTTCGAGATATTAAGCCATTTAGAGATACGTACATCCTTTTGTTGCCATCCTGAAGGGTCAATAAAGGAACAAATTTAAAAAATATTAGTTCCAAATTGTAGTTGGTTTCTTGTAGTAGTTAGTAGTATTTTCTCTGTAATATTTTTATTTTTATTTTTGTAATTTGAAAGGGTAGCGCATACAGTTTGAATTTTATTTTGAAAATGAAGATTATAAATACACTATTTATTATCTCGATGGTCTCACTATTTTAACAACGATTAATGTTTTAAGTAATTGAGTACTTGAAAAGTCTGAAGAAGGACGAAACGTCATTATAAAGTTGATATTTAACTTTATTAATAAAAAATTGTCCATACGTGAATCTTTTATTTATTATTAAAATGGATATGAACCAACTAAATTTAGATAAAAAATTAATATCTAAAGTTCATATTAAATTTATTTCATTTATCTTTTTACTGACAATTTTCTTTTTTTAATAAAAATATTATTTGATATTTTCTGTTTTAGAATCGAGTCCTCCTAGAGAAATGCATTCAAGATAATCGGAATTCAAAACGGTATTTTATTCATTTGTGTGGCGGAAATCGACCAAGGCAGACGCGGCAGCCTTGTGCTAAGAGTAGAGCAAATCGATTGAACTCTAAATTAATTTTGATAAATATCATTAATACATTAATTAGTATAAGTCATATTAATACTTGAGATCATATTATTATACTCAAAACAGCCAACTCAGCATGAAAATTGATCTTTTTTATTGAAAATAGTTTGGCTGTAATTATAAAATTGATCTTTAACCTGAATTTAAAAATAATATTATTATATCAGTTTAACCAAAGCAAAAAATTACCAAGCACCGGGTACTAATTTTAAAATGACAAATATTTTTATAGAGAGACAAAGAAGTTGTCCTCTGCTTGATGCAAATAAACTTACATATATCAAATATATATACAGGGTGGGGCAGAAAGATCTACCACATTTTGAAGAGGTATAAAAAAATGAAAAAATTTAACTAGAAAAAAACTGAATATATTTTTGAAAAGAACATAAAATAATTTTTTTTTAAATGTGTTTTAAACATTATGTCAGACGAAAAAGAGAGGGGGGGGGGGGGGTCAAAAATGAAAATTCTACTTGCTTTTGACTAAACTTAGCAAATTTTGTATACATATTCTGTAGACCACTAGAAGGCTAGAAATGCAAAAACTAACCACCAAAAATGGGGGGGGTCAAAAATTAAAATTCTAGCCCTTTCGTAGGTATACAAAATTTGGTTAGTTTTTGCATTCTAGCCTTCTGAGTGTCCACAGAATATGTATTCAAAATTTGGTTAAGTTTGGTCAAAAGGGTAAATTTTTCATTTTTGACCCTCCTAACAGGTGGTTAGTTTTTGCATTTATATCATTTTTGAGGTCCACAGAATATGTATACAGAATTTGGTTGAGTTTTGTCGAAAGGGCTAGAATTTTCATTTTAGACCCCCTTTTTTTATCTTTTCTGTCTGTTTAAAACACACTTAAAATTATTTTATGTTTTTTCAAAAAATATATTAGTTAATTTTTTTCATTTTTATACCTCTTCCAAAATGTGGTAAATCTTTATGCCCTCATACCATGTATTATTTGTTGTTTAGGAACTATAGTTTCTTGAAAGCTTGGCCTTCATCATCAGTCTTGCTTTAATTATAAATATTATTTTTCATTGGGTCAGTATCGCGTGGATATTGAATTTTTTGCTCCTTTTGAGCATCAAGCAAAGGACAACTTCTTTGTTTTCTCTTTATGAATCAACAACCAAGCACCGAATTTACTAATTTTAAAATGACAAATATTTTATAAATAGAAACAGTCCCTCTGATTGATGCAACACACCGTATCATCATCATTATATATTATTTATTTGTTTGAGACTATAGTTTCGAGGCTTGGGCTCAAGCCGCGGGTCATCTTTCTAGATATTTGATCGGCTATAAACTGATTTCTTCACGGGAAGAGGAAATGAGAGCCACCCGTTTGAAAAATTTTCCCAAGCTACTCTCGGCAAAATAAAAACTTTTTCAATTAAATGTTTTTACTCTGTTTTAAATTGAAATTAAATTTTTTGAAAATTTCTTTCTTTTAATAATTTTTAAACGACTTCAAAAAAGGAGGAGGTTCTCTATTCAAGAGTGAATTTTTTTTTTTTTGTGCCTATGTTACCTCATATCTCCGCCAATTGTGAACCGATTTTGAAAAAATTTGCGTTAGGTTCAGTCTACCTTCCGATTGATCCCATTTTTTCATAGCTATTAGACCTTTTTGTTAGGTTTGTTCATGCCTAACTTTTTTTGTTTATGAGCGATTTCGATGATTCTTTTTTTATTGGAAGAGGTATCTTAGAATGGTGCAATAGTGAATTTAGTCAAGTTCTGATGATATGATCACTATTAATATATCATAAAAAGGAAAAATAAAAAAATTTTTAAAAAATAAAACCGACTTCAAAAAATTAAATGCAACAAATAAATACACTAAAAGGTATAAAAAATATTATTCATCTTCTTCGTTACAACTATGCGATTTTTTGAAGTCGTTCAAACATATACACTTTATGAATCACTTACTCTAGACGGAATCTTACTTAGTACGTTTGGTGGGTACGCTCGCTTATAGGTATAGTTTGTTTGGCACCAGCTTCAAAAGTAATTTCATCTTAATATTTCGTAGTTTGGTTAACTAAATAAGATAATAATTATTTTATACCTTTTGATATTTTTGTTGTTGCATTTAATTTTTTTGAAAAATCGTTTTCTTTTTTCTTAAAATTATTTTTATTTGTCTCGATCACACATATATCATATTCCTCTTGAACCAAAATGGAAGAAAATCGCTGATGTTTATTAATCTGCTCAGGTAGGAAGAACAGGATTACTTTCTACGTGATTGGATTATCTAGTTAATCTTATTAAAATAAATATTAATTTTAATATGTTATTCTAGAACCGAGACCAGGCTCATAAAATTTAATTAATGTATGTTTTTTCACAAAAGTTCCTTGTTTGATATTTGTTTATTACAATTTTATTTATCATCTTTCAATACAGCACTTATTTCCTAAATTAAAAAAGCAACTATATGGCGTCTTTCTTAATTAACGAATGTTTTTATATTTATTCTAGAAGAAGTAATTTAATTGACAATTTTTTATGAAAAAAGTATATTTCTTATTTTGGATTTGCTTCAATTATAAAACAAAACATTCTTTGTACAGATTAATTTTTTGGCCTTAAGCATTTTTTTTTCTCTCTCTCAGGCGTGAATGTATGTGGTTATTCCAAAATAAAGGGGAGGCTTGTTAAAGTATATTTCCTGATGGCCTTATTTATAGGAAGGAGGAAAGAAGAAAAATACTATTACTCACTAACGAAGCCAATTACAAAATACACTTTTTATTTTTAGCATAAACAGCCATTAAAATTTTTCAATGAGTGGATCAAGAAGTTAGTTGAAGAGCGGGCAAGATGGATAGGCTTATTTAAATTAAATACAACTTTATTTTTTTCAGGATTAAGTTTATTTAGACAACTGTTTAAAGCACTTATTCATACAGTTTCAGCTTGATTAGAAAAGCCATATTCAAGTCTACAATTGAAAATAAACTGCAACGGATCGTTGCTAAACTTTATCCAATGTATTTTCTTATTCTAGGGTAAAGTACTTTAAAATATAATTTTACAAAAACTTTATATGGCCTTTTTTGTGGTCCTCAAGGTACTTAATTATAATATTAAATTTCATCAAAATTAGTTTAGTCGAGCTGAAATATTTAGTAAAAACTAAAAAAGTACTAGAAATAAAGTACTAATGTTTGTATGAAACCCCATTTTCATGCGCAAAATCTAATCAGAGCTTCATTTTGTTAAAGTAATGGTGGGTTTTCAATTTCTTTTCAATCGGTTGTACGGTGTAGAAAAAATCGTGGACGAAAAAAACGATAACATACATCCATCCGCACACATTTCCTGAAAAAATCGCACGTTTTGGCCTGTGGACCAGACCCCATGTAATTTTTGGAAAAACCATCACATGTTAAAATTCAACTTAATTGAATACTACAATTTCTGACTTTAATTGAGATCATGGGTTCCGTAGTCTTTACCTGAGGACCCTTTGAAGTCGCGGTAGCCACGAGATTACAATACTTTACCCATCCTTCGCATTGGATAAAGTAAAAAAAAAACATTGTTTTATTAGATATAAAAACCTTATAAAACATTGTTTTATTAGATATAAGAACCTTACAATAATCAGATACTATACTTTTTTTTAATGATATTGATGTGAGAAGGAGATTCAGCAGAAGGTGCATCCCCTAAATGCCTGTATGGGATGGCCCCTCCACCGTGAAAAGAACAGAGTAGAAGGAAAGAAGCCGGAATCACGAGCCAAATCTCAGAAAGTTTGATACAATCCAATTCACTAAGTTTTTTAAGGGCTTCGAGCAGTGGTAAATTCTCCGCGCGATAAATTAGATTAAATTTATCTCCCACTTAATTTTTATTACCAGACCCTATACTTACAGAAAAAATGTCTGGGTATAGCCGGGAATCGAACCCGAGACCTCCGGGTTGCCAGCCAGAGATGCTGACCATTACGCCAGAGAAGCGGACATACTTGTTATTAGAGTCAGGTGGCCCGTGTGGTTTAAGAGCAACCCTTCTAATCAAGTTAGCTTGGGCTCAAGTCCGAGTCTCTGCATATATTTGATCGGCTATAATCTAATTCCTTCAGGGGAAGGCAATGGGAAACCACCCCTGTGAAAAATTTCCCCAGGGATAATTACAATGCAGAGAATACTCTCCATTGTTATCGCCGACACTCGGAGTTGCCACTTGAGAAAGATATTCTACTTGTAATTAAAAAAAATCATGTTTTATAATTGAATGTAATGGAAGGCAGCCCAGAGGTAGTGAGGAAAGAAAAAATTAACACATATCAAATAAGGTGTAATTTATTGGAATCCTTCCTCCTTTCCATTCAAACCGACGTTTCGGAGGATTTTTCCCTCCTTCTTCAGGGTTTCAAAGGGTCAATGAAGGTTTCATTCAAACGTCGGTTTGAAAGGAAAGGAGGAAGGATTCCAATAAATTACACCTTATTTGATATGTGTTAATTTTTTCTTTCCTCACTACCCCTGGGCTGCCTTCCATTACATTCAATTAAAATTTCTACAAGTCCGTCTCTCTCCAGAGAAAATTTCGTTGCAAAAAAAATCATGTTTTATTTTAGAAAAAAAAAATTATATACCTAATTGGTAAAAGTTTTTTAATAACAAGTATAATATCTGATAATTATAAGGTTTTTATATCTAATAAAACAATGGTTTTTTTTCAATTGTAGACTTGAAGATGGCTTTTCGAATCAATCCGAAATTGTATGAATCAGCGCTTTAAACAGTTGTCTAAATAAACTTAAAATTATTATTGTTCTAGGTACTTCACAAAATAAAAATAAAAATAAATAATTATTATTTTTATCAAATTTTTTTTACTTTCACATTTATATTTTATAGTAATGTGAAGACATGATCGTTTTTAGTCGTAGCCCTTCATAAATTATTATATATTAAATTAGGAATTCACTTGGCTAGTTAGTTAATTAAATATAAAAAATCGATTTTCAATATTTTATTAAGGAAATCGTTTCGATCTTGGGAAAAAATTTTCAATTTTCCCTCCGATTTTGATTGGGAAATATAAACTAAAGTGAAAATTAATATTGTATAAAATTGCTGGCAAATATTATTTCATAATACTTGAAAACTTGAATAGTTTTATTCTCGAAACCACCGCGTGGTATTTATTTCTACTCTCTGCTTGAAATTTGCAGAATGGTCTCATTTCCCATATACACGGCAGCTGAGATATTTGCTTTTTCTCCATGACTTTATTGTTGGTAAACAATCCTATGAACTTGCTGATGACCATGCATTTGATTTTGTCACATTTAGTTTTATTCCATATTCATCATCCGTGACGGTTAACCTACTCAGCAGTTTCTAGCTAATAGAATCCTCCCTTTCTGTCTCCCCCAATCAAACATTAGAAAGCCTGTAAATATGCCATGAGAACAGTATTAAAGATGCTCCTATATGCTAATAGAAACCAACTGCATTTTATATGTTCAATTATTTTTAAACGTAAAGGATTTTGACACTCATACTTTCGAATTACTCGGTATGCTCAGCGAGCGAAAAAATTTAAGCATACCTACATTCTTTCATATTACTAAAAAATTTAATGCAGCAAAGATTGTTGAAAAAAATTCCTGCCAAGTTAGGAAAGTTGAATGTCGGGAAATATTGGTAATTAATTAAAAAATAGCTCGATTGCGAATTTAACACTTACCATTTGTTCATTTAGATTTAGAAATAACTAGCTGCAAGGCACGCCTTCGGCGGCCCTCTTGCTAGCCACGGGGCACGCCCCCTGGATCCCCACCCCTCGAACCCCACTCCCTCCACCATGCCCTCCCCAAACGCCTCCAGCACCCCCGTACCATGCACCCGTTCCCAACCCCCGCCCGCACCCCACCCACTTCGGACCCCGCACCCCACCCACCCCGGACCCCACCCCGTGCCCTCGGTGTTTTCGTTCATAACTTTGCTTGAAACGTGTGCAACCAAAATTTGGATAATTTGAACCAATGTACAGACAAAACCTTAATTTTATATATATATGTAGAAGGCGGGGCGGGGTTTCACCCCCTTCGCTCATAGGGGTGAAAATAATAATAACACTGATTCATTCTTTAATATATATATTTATTTACAAAAAGGGGGGTTGGTACATTTTCGTCTAGGGGGTCATCGTTAAACATCATAATACACATCGTTAATTAATACATCGTGTCATCTTGACTATGGCTCGTTTTCAATTAACTCCCAGTTGTTGACAATTCACCCTTGGCAGCCACACAAACACATACACATAGGCACATGCATATGAGTGTCAGCCGGCCAGCCCTCTCGAACACAAAAGGCTCGCTACAAAGAAAGAATGCGGCCTTCACAAGGGCACAAAGCCCAGACGGGACATCTGTCAAACATATGATCTTAAACAGAATTCACTTTTAAATTAAATGCTTAATTAATCAATTAATTTCCCACATATAGATGAGTAAAACGTGTCTGGACTTGCTTTTTCATCCTCAGAGCATCTTAGATATTCAGTGATTGATTATTTATTTACTCTCCTTTTAATTTAAAAGAGTCTCGTCCCAGTTCAAGATTGGGTTTTTCTAGAATAATAGAAATTAACAAATATTCTAATTGAGTAAAACATGTCTGAGCATGTTTTTTCACCCTCAGAGCATCTTAGATATTCTGAGAAACGGAAAGGAATTCTTCTACTATGACCTTTTCAGAAAAAAGATTATCAATTCCATTTACTTTTCTGAGGAATAAAATTAAAAATTTTATACGGGAAAATAGGTACTTTAAGTAATTTTGCTTCTTTTCAAAATAAATTCAAACTGTATGGTTCCTTGCTACCTTTGCAAACAATACAAATAAATAAAAAATTATTATTACACCGCATGTTACACTATGAAATATACTATAGGTCAACTAAGAGGAACCAAAATTTTTAATGTTAGTATACTTTTTGAGTTTTATTTTGAAGACAAGCAAAAAAGTACTTTCCGGTATAAATTTTTTAATTTTATCCCTCAGAAAAGTAAATGATTGCCAAATTTCATAAAAGTCCTTTAAAGTAATAGAGTAAAGTTCAAAATAAATTTTTGCACTTTACCCGTTTACCATATAGAAATTATTTAAGATACAAAAGACGTACCTAAAACATATACCATATAACTACTTGAGTCAAAATTTTAGCCATAGAAGAGATCTCGATAAAATGGCGAAAAACCAATTTTTTTCCAAAACAGAAAATTGGTACAACTCTTAACCCTTTAGATTTTTTTTAAATTTATTTATTGGCATCGAGTAAAAACCCATTTTGCCAAACCCCTTGGATAAATGGTAAAAAATTAACTCCTTTGAATTCTCCGTTTATTATAGAATTATTTTAAAGTTCCTAGCATTTCTAGTTTTCGAAATGCGTGAAAAAATTTAAAAATTTTGGTTCCTATTAGTTGACCTATAGTTGTATTTCACCGTGTAACATTTATTTTTTATTTATTTGTATCGTTTGAAAGTCTAGCAAGGTAGCATACAATTTGAATTTTATTTTGAAAAGAAGCAAAAAAATGCTTAAAGTACTTTCCCGTACAAAATTTCAATTATTTTTTTCACTTTACTCCTGTTTATATAGAAAAATTATTTTAATTACTGACAAATATACAAGAATGTGCAATCATAGAAAGTTCGTTCAGGTGGAAAAATGTTTACAACTCCGTAGCTTAAAACTGATTAGATTTTGGGCTTTCTAGATTCATGACTTTTATGTTATTTATTTGTTTAATTTATTTATAATGATATTGATACAAAAAGAAGTTGACCAAAAAGCTTAAATTTTTAAAGTCCGGGTGGACCCTTGCGTCGTGAAAAAATAAGAAATTTCAGTAATTGAAGAGGTATCTGTGGATGCGAGTCTTGAAAGACTGAAAGATATATGTCTCCGGGAAGACGGACTACTATCTAGAAGTCATAGGAATAAACGAATTTCACTTTATTCCTGGTTATAATTGCAATCTTATTCTTATTTAAAAATGTATGAATCATTTAGAAAACTGGATTATGTTACCCACGGTAACTCAAGAACAGTAGATCATAGAAGGTTGTAGGATGTTCGTTCTGTTTCTAATAGGTTTGCATTTTTAAAACGAACTTATTAGATTTGTATCTTTCTGGTTTCAGAACTTCAGCTTGAAAATCAAATAAAAAATTGAATTATTATATGGGAAGCTATCGAATAGTTGTGCTAATGAGATGAAATGTAGTTGTATTAATAAATCTTTACCTACAAAGGGGCGATCTCACAGCAAGAGCTTGATGCTAAAACTTTTGGAACGACCGAAAAAGATATGAAGCTTTTGAGTATGTTTTAGGTTCTCGGTCAAAAATAACACGATAATTCTTTATTTTCGAGCATTGCATCTTTTATTAGATCATCTAATAAAGAATAAAAAAAAAACTCGGAAACAAACAATTCAAGTGTTCACAAAAAAGGGACTGATGGCTTGTAATAATTAATTTTTTTCTATCTCGGCGAGGTATGAGAACCAGGTTTTAGGTTCAATGTTGAAGATAAATAATTTATTAATGTTGAAATAAAGTAAACTTTATCTTGTATTGTTGTTTATTATTTGACAAAAATGAGACGTTTCAGCGGACATTCCCCACCATCATCAGTCTTTTTTATGTCTTAACAGTAACTGTTTAATTATTTTATAAAATAAAGACTGGAAAATTATATCAACCAATATTTTCTATGTTTATTTACAACTACTCTTTTTTTACAATAATAATAATAATAATTCTAACAAAAATATAAACCAAATATACTCTACAACATCTCCCTTTTTCTGAAAGAAACTATATTTTATATTAGTTCTTTGATATGAACAGAATTTCTTCTATATAGCACCTTTTATCTTCCGTTTCAACAATATACGATCTGGGTTGTTTTAACCATTTCCATCACTTCATTCAGTTTAGGTTTGCAATGTTATTCTAAAATTTTTAAAATACTGGATACTGTTTCTGAAGAATCGCCAGATTCTAAATGTTCTTGGGGCTTCAACGAATGATACAATCTTAGAGCCTCGGATCCTAATAGATTTTTCAATCTAGCCACTTGAATCTTTTTAGATTTCTTGTCGGTTTCAGTTGCGATAAAATAAATTAGTATTTCTTCCTTAAAATTTTCAAAATTTTCAGCAATATTGCCATTTATATTTAATGATCCAGGTTTATTAAATTCCGACTGCACCATGTTTAATTATTTTATAAAATAAAGACTGGAAAATTATATCAACCAATATTTTCTATGTTTATTTACAACTACTCTTTTTTTACAACAACAATAATAATTCTAACAAAAACATAAAACAAATATACTCTACAACAGTAAATAATAATATTATTGTTGAGAATATTATTGGTTACTGTAAAGAAACAAAAAAGACTGATGATGGCCGCTGAAACGTCTCATTTTTGTCAAATAATAAACAACAATGCAAGATAAAGTTTACTTTATTTCAACATTAATAAATTATTTTTCTTCAACATTGATCTTAACACCTGGTTCTCATGCGGCTTTACATAAATAGAAGAAAATTAATTATTAAAGTGCTATTTTTGACCAAAATTCTGATACTTCCTTAATATCTGAATTATTATTATTTAAAAAGTAAAGTTTAAGAATGTTACAGACTCGAGCCGCAGTTTAGCCTTGTCTGGAATTTACAAATGATTTTATCTCTCTTAAGTTTCTATTTATAATTCTGTTGTCACTTAGTGTTACATGCTATCTCTTAATACTGGTGATATTGATTTGACCCTAAGTTCGTTTAGCGGAAAAGAAATGCCTTCAATATGAAATCGAAAAAAGCATTTTATTTATATTCTGTTGTTTTGTTGATATTTTAAATGAGTTCAACGTCCTGGAGATGTGAATTCTTAAGTTAGAATCGCTCCCAGCAGTGAATAATAGGACAGATAGAAAAAAGGTGTCGTTATCCAATGATTTGTATATTGAAGAACTCATCGATCATTTATAGCGAAGAAAGTTTAAATGACGGCTATCACTCAAACCCTTACACTTAACAGACGACTATTCATAAGTGTTGCAATCTAACTCTTTAATTTTAAACATTTGAATATAGCCATCTTGATTTTATAATAAAACGAAAATCTTTTCAAGACCCGGTATGCTCTCTGAATTTTCAATTAAGTGGCTTTTTTTGAACAAAATATTGATATTTTCCAAATTTAAATTTATATTTTATATAGTAAGAACTTTGGGTAGTAAATTTAATGATGGGGGTAATCAATTATACAGTGAAATACCTCAAATCCGAACTAATTGAGGCTGTAGCTTGTTCGGATTAGCCGAAAGCAGCTTCGAAAATTTAAGATAACTGATATCATGTGAAAGATTAAGTGATATTTTGTGTGTTTCTCTTATTATTTCATTGTTTTGGCAAAGTGATTAACCTAGAGAATTTCATTAACCAACTTTTATTTTTTCAATCCTGGATGACATAAGTATGTAGATACATTTACACTTTTTTAGGTATGCTAACTGTACTTCTTTGTTAATTTTTCAACTAATTATGTAAAATAAGGTTATAATGTAGAATAAAATATATACATAATTGTTTTATGACTAAATAAATAAATTTCTCTTTTTTGCGTTCGGATTTGAGGGGTTTCATTGTATTTGATAATAGCATTTTTTTTTAATTCTTTATTGTCATTTAGAGACGTTTCGAAAACAATAAATTGCTGGTAGAATAAATGTTTTTTTGTAAAGCTGTTTTGGAGCTATCTGTAAAGATTTTCTATGAGACTGATGATGGCACATCGTTCTCGAAACGTCGTTGATTACTCCCACCTATATCATAGAGAAATTTACTTCTCAAAGTTCTGACTATTTAAAATTAAATAATTTCCCAGTTGACTGAAGGAAAGTTGAATTAAATTTACATATTTATTATTTTTGCAATAATTTAGGCATCAAGCAACATTCTCTTCCCATGTCCATATTTACAACAACGACTTTTATTATTTTAATCACTTTTTGATTTTTAATTGTGGGGAAATAATTGGCTATAACTTTATCAGCAAATGGTTTGAGCTTGAAAGTTGAAACTTAAGTTACAGTTTATGTCATTTGAAAATTTGAGGTCTAAATCTGGATTAATGAAATCCTATATATTATGAGGATTTCGAGGCTCAAACGAAAATTTTAAAATACCACTTTAACCCTCAAGCACGTAAAATCAGCAGTATATATGATTTTGAGTTTAAATACTTTCCATACTGATTGTGAACCTTCGAATCCAAATTGAACCCTCAATCACCTCACTTATAATTTTGAGGCTTAAAATTGAATTTTTTTATTTTTTTCTCGGGTTAGTACATTCATGTATGAATATTATTTTTGTGCATGTTACAAAAATTTCTGAAACTCGAATAAGAGAAAAAATTTAAATATTCAAGACGTTATTTATTTGGGATTATAGTTCCTTATATCTACGTCCTCAGGCTAATATAAATATTATATTTAAAAAGAACCGTGTTTGGTGGCCCTATTTTATTTAAATTGAATTGGCTAAGGGGCCAGTAAGGGGAAAATATTATTATATGTAGGTAGATTTGATTAAATTTTAGTCCCAAATGAATTTCTTTCTTTCTGAAAGAATAGAGATAAATTCATTTATATTAAACAGAAGACTCGCCACCTTTGATTTAGTCCATATATAAATTAAATACTCCCCTATTCATAGGAAACATTCCATTAGAATAAGGATTTTTTTTATTAATTTTTTCTCCACAAAGCAAACAGCACAAGTAATTAAATATAAAAATTTAATATGTAAATTTACTTTTAAACTTATTTTAGCGTCTCATTGACACTTCTAAAGAGCGAGCTGCTTCTTAAAAGAACGAAGAGAAAAAAAATGGTTCTCGAATTACTGAGATTATACTTCCCAACAAAGCAGCTGAAAATTGTTGAATCTCAAGAAATCAAGTAATATAATAATATAATTAATAATATTAATAAGAAATTAAGTAAAATTACTAGGTAGGTTTCAAATAAAATAAAACAAATATATATTATGAGTTTATATCTCGATATATTTCGGGTTCTGAGCCCATCATCAGAAGTTAAAAAACATAGTTTACTAACCGGAAATATATCGAGATATAAACTCATAACTAGAGACCGGATTATTATGCAGTAAAAACTGCTAAAATATGCAGTTAAAAAGGCTGAAATATGCAAGTGATATGCAGAATACGTTGAAATATGCAAATATATCCAGTAAAAATTGGCAAAATAAATTTTTTTATGCACTAAAAAATTAAAATTGAAGATAAAAAGATTATATATTTCAAGGAAAGTGTCAAATATGTACTTTTATTGAGTAAAAAATTTCACAAAATTTTCCTTATACATATTTAATATATTAAAAAATCTTTAAACTCAAAGAAATATTAGGTGCACTTGAATTAAAATCAACATAATAAATATAATAATGTTTCAAAAAATGTTATCGAAAAAATACAAAGGGGGGGGGGGTTTATTTCAAAGACACGATTGTATTGTATTGCTTTTATTTTATTATATTAACAAGCTTTTCTTATTGACGTACAAATAATAAACTAATAAAATAATGCAAATATTTGTCCGGCTATAATCTGATCACAACACTAAGTTACACACATTTTCACCACACCCGCACACACGGACACTCAATGGCCAAAATGGGCTATAGTTACCGAAGGGTATTAAAAAAAATAATAATAATATTAATAAAGAAATAATTAACAAAGGATCTTAAAAAAATTAAAATGTGAATAATTTATGTTTACAAGTATTTTTCTAAATTATCTTCAGGCTATTATGTCTACGGTCACTTAAAATTGATTTATACGTTGAAAAGGAGAGCTCCACATTCTCAGATGTAATCGGGGCAAATTTAAAAGAACTTTAAATATATATTTATTCATTTTTTTTTCATTCTTTCTCCAAAAATTTACTTTTAAAACATCTGTATTTGGTGCGAAATGGGGCAATATTTGACTAAAAATCCTTCAAATATGAAATTTTATACAATATTACTCAAATATTCAATTTTATGCAATATTACTCAAATATGGAAAAATATGGAGTATAAAATTTAACCCAGAGTATCCTAGATGCATGATTCGGATAGATAATTGATTCCCTGGGTCGTATGTGCCGTCAAACGAAATATGCAATTGCATAGGAATCCGGTCTCTACTCATAACATATATTTGTTTTATTTTATGTAAAACCTACTTCGTAATTTTACTTAATTTCTTTTTAATATTATTAAAAAAGGTTTCAACTTGAACCAATACAAATCTCCTTAAAAGCTATTAATAATATAATTAATTTTTTGAACATCTTTTTTCACTAGAGGTTCTTTGAAAATGATGTCATACCATTTTAAATATGGATATAAGTTATCTCAGTGATAAATTCTTCCTTTCTTGATTTTCTTGACTTGAAAATTTAATAAATTTTTTTGAAAATATACCATAAATATGCTGCCTCACCTGAGCCAAAATTTCAGCTCAACAAGTGATGTTTAATTTAAGATTATAATTTCATCTACTTGGAATTTAATACTTTTTAGATATGCTACATATTTGTTAGTGAAAAATGAGATTCTCCTCGCCCTTTCTAATTTTAACGGTTATGGTCCGTTTTACTAGAAGCTACTTGAGCTCTTGAGTCTCCTCTTCTGATATTCTATGTTCCTAGCCGTACAACCCCTTGACTTTTTTATTATATTTTTGACACACTTCAAATTTAATTCCATTCCTTTTAACAAAATTCACTTTACAGCGGAATAAAAAATTGTATAAAATACATTTTATTTAATTACTTTTCATTCAGGTAACTACTTCAAATTTATTGAAAGTTTCTTCTCACAGTTAATTGTTTGAATATTTCCAATTATGGTCTCTTTTTGATTTTTTCTTTAAACAAACTCAAAATTTTAATATTACTGTGAAGGGATCAATCAAAAATATTCTCGAACTATTAAATATATATTCTCTCAAAAGATTTTTGATGAGTTGCAAAAAACAACCCCCTACGTTTCTTACTTTGAACTTTTGATGATCTCATTTTCTGGAGGAAGAATGTATTGAAAAATATTAGTCAACAAAATCATCTTTTTTTACCTGTCTTAAGGAGGCCCTTTCGCTCCAGTGAAGTCAAAAGAAGTGTAGTATTTAATATTTAATAAAATAAGTTAAAATACAAATGAAAAATAATAGAATTAAAAAATAAATAGTATGAAAGCCAAAAATGTTTGAAATAAAAACAATTATAAAAAAAAAAAAAAAAAAATACAAAAGCTAGTTTGATTTATTCAAATCAGCTGATAATATCTCTTGTATGATTTGGCAATGCGTTGTATTAATACGGTCTATGTTTACAATCAAACATAGCATTTATGTGATTTTTTTAAAGTAAATTTCTCAGTAAATTCCTCGGTCAATGATATATTTTATTGCAAAAAAGAAACCTGCATGTTTCAAAAAGCTAATTTTTAGTTTTTTTTAACTTTATCTTTTCAAATAATAGTAGTATAATTCAAGAGAAAGTGTCAAGATCTTAATTTTCTATAAGACTCTGAGAAAATGTTTACATTTTCAAAAATTTGCTCTCTAATGTGTGATTGAAACTTCACCAAAGCATAGATAAAGAGTTAAACTATTATAAAAAATTAAATTATAGTTATAATCTAATATTTTTTATTTAACATTGGCGGCAAAAGGACCTCCTTAATAAACACGCAAGAAGTCGTTTCTTCAAGATCATTGTGAAATAGGTTTGCTTCTAGGAAAAAGTAGCCATAGGTTTTATAATTTTCGATTTTTCCATAAGAATAAAAAAATAAATGGCCAAGATTTTCATTTGTTGACCGTACACCCCTCCCCCTCCCATTTTGGGCGGTTAGTTTTTGCATTTTTAGACTTTTGGGGTCCCGCCGATTATGTATACAAAATTTGGTTGAGTTTGGTACAAGGGCCTAGATTTTTAATTTTTAACCCCCCCCCCTCCACTCCCCTTAATTTTGGGTTGATATGCACCAAAATTTAATGAGTTCTTAATCTCAATGGACCAAAACTCTGTATGAAATTTGGTTTCGATATTCACACTAGTTTTTGAGCTAGCTCGTCCACAATATAAACACAACTAACAGACAGACTAAGACTAACTAACAGACATTTTGACAAAACAATTATTATTTCGAAAAATATAATTTTTTCGATGTTAACTTATTACGGCTTTTTTGTAAACCGAAATGTCATGGATGCGGTCAATTTTTTTAATCAAAATAGTTGTAGCAATTTTTGAGATATTTTGAAAAAAGAAAGAAAAAAAGACTTTTTTCATGCACGATTACAATACTTGGCCATACCCTGTATGGTAAAGTAATATAGAAAATTTCACCTTTATTTAGTTTGCCCATAAGTCGCTTTTAATTATTGGACACACGAATTGCTTTCCTTTATCTGTTTAACTGATTTTTAGTCATTCTGTAATTGATTAATTTAACATCAAACATTATATAAATTAAACATCAAATATTAAAGACAGCAATTCGATTTCATCATCAATATTAATCAACTTTGCTCTCTCAATGATCTAGAATTCGGACTATCAAGTTATCGATATGCCGAGTATGTTTACTCAAGAACCTAAGAGACTGGAGAATTGAGGATTCATGAATAATTCCTCCTATAAAATATTAGCTGTAATGTCATGTCTGGTAGCTCTAGCTGGAATGTTATATTATATGGTATTTGAGAGACAAACTTTGAACTATGTACAAACTCAAAAATCTTCAATGAATCAATCACTATTCTACGATTGACACAACTCAAAATGTTCAGCTCATCCATCTTCTTCCAATAATAACATTGATCAACAAATATTTACACAGTAAACCTAACAATGAATTCCAGTAGAGTTTTATACGCTGATTATCATCCACTTTCCCGATTTTTTACAACACGTCAGAGTTTTGAGATAGTATCCGTCAAAACGACGAAAAATGCCATTTGATCTATTTTCGAGTCCCATTAAATATTAAACAGCAATATTTGAAATCAAAATAATTTGTTGACGTAATAGAAAACAGATTTCTATTTGATTTTAAGATTACCACTTGTTTTTAGCTCAATTAGAACTCGAGTTATAACTAAAAAACTAAAACTTCGTGATTATAAAGGAAATTAAACAACATAAGGTCTTAGTTTTTTTAGTTGTAACTCGAGTTCTATTGAGCTAAAAACAAGTGGTAATTTGAAAATCAAAAAGGAAGCTGTTTTTTATTAAGTCACAAAATTTAATTTCAAATATTGTTGTTTAATATTTATTTAATGGTAGTCGAAAATAGGTTAAAATGATCATTTTCGCCATTTTGACCGATCATATCTCAAAACTCTGACGTGTTGTAAAAAATTGGGAAATTTTATGATAATCAGCGTATAAAACTCTACTGGAATCCATTGTTAGCTTTACGGGGAGAAACTTTTGTTTAATTTTTGTCGAGCAGTGTAATTAGTATTGGAACCAAGGATTATTTTTCGAAAATCAACACTGTAAAAGATATATATTTGGGTGGCCGTCAAAATTGGAAAAAAATCAAATTTTTGAGACCCACTCCCTAAAATAGGCTTAAAATACAAAGTTGTGTTTGTGCGTTGTTATTTTAATGAAAAAAAATATAGCGTTCTAGATAAGGTCCTAAAAATAAAAACTACAATTACATACATTTTTACTTTCCAATGATAGTAAGGGTACACCCCTAGGTACAAATGAAAGCGAAAATAATTTTTCAATCAAACTTTATTTACATTAAGATTACATATAAATTATTATATATGAGAAGTTTTTTTTTCTTTTCTGCCCCCTTTGCCTCGGGAACTAAATGCCCGAGAATTAATTTTTTTAAAGAAAATTTTATCAAAGATCGTATTAGATTATTATGTTAAATAAATTCTTAAATAAATAAATTCTCATATAATAAAATACAGGTATGAAACCCGGAAGTTGTTCTTTTTTGAAAAATTTTTCCATCCACTTTTTCAAAGAGATAAGACACTCAAATTTTCATATTACATAAAAAGTTTAAATTTCTACTTGTATCCATTGGAGTATAAAAGACCCTGCACTAAACTGTACAATTTTACTACATTTTTATTAACTCGCTTTTTAGCAATCGATTTTAATCTAACTTACCGATGAGGTAAAAACTTGAAAATTTAAACATAGCTCAAAACAGGATGATAATACAATATAAACCTGTTTGTTTGTCTATATGTTTGTTTGTTTGTCTGTCTTGTTCAAATTTTTCAATCGATCAAGGTAGATTTACGGCAACTCCCTTCAGATAGCTTACTGGAAAATCATAAAAGCAAAGCACTTGCATACCCTAAAGGCGTTGCCACATTTGAAATATTATTTTCGCGCGAGTTTTCGAAATTTTAATATAGTAGTATTGTTTTCGCTCAAATTTTTATTTACTTGTCCTAATTTGAAATCTATATATCATGGATAAAATCTGAAAAAACGATTTATTTATAGTTAAGAAATTTTATTTGATATGAATAGATGGTGAAGTTAATTATGGCAAAATCGATTTCTGTTCAATATGAATGAATGATATACGTATTTTAAGTATTCTCATATTTTTGGAGCAACTCTAGAAATATTAATAGTTAAGATGCCACTATTCGAATCAAGCATCAATAAGTAAATTATGAAAATATTGTTATTTGAGTAAATTAGAGGAAGAGTTAAATTATTTATAATAAAAAATATTCAAGCTTATATCATTTATATTCGTTTGATGTAGAATCTATATTCAAATGAATTATATAAATAAATAAATCTTTATTACTCGACCTGTTTAGAGGCACAAGTCCTCGGTGGCTAGGTCAACAAACCATCAATACAAATTAACTACAGAAATTAATAAACATAAATACAAATCAATTAAAAGAAATTAACAATCATCAAACTAGAAAAAGAAAAAAAAATAGAAATGTATGCTCATTTACAAATAACATGATCATAGATTTCCATCAAAAGACAAAACGTAATTTAAATAATTCAGCGCAAAAACCCTATACCAGGAGCAAACGACGCATTAGCCATCCCAACATTTGCCATAAGTTGTTAAGGAAACCTGGTCAAAACCTTAACAAAGATGGTATGACCTCTCTCTACCTCAGCTAATCTCTGCTTGCGAGAACTAAATAAAATTTTGCACAACTCTAGCCATTAGGACTTGACAAAATTTATAATTGATTTAATCATAATCATTAATATTTCTAATAATCTTATAGTGGGTTTTAAAATTAAAAAAAAAAAACAATTAATAATCTAAACAAAATTTTTTAAAAAAATATCTTAATTATTAAGAAATCACTATTTGCAGAAAATCCAAGTCCTTTTATGATAAAAATACATTCGTTTAGATGTAATAAGTGGTTTTAATAGAAGTAAACAAGACATTCATTTGAAATTAAGAGATATCTAATAGAATAAAATAGATCACTCAAGTATATAATATATGGAGTAATTTTTGGAGACGGACTGATAAGTGAATTAAGTGGATATTGATGAGGCAATCCAAAAAAAGAAGAAGATAATTTACACTATCTTTTTATTCATAAAACCGACGTTTCGGAGGATATTCCCTCCTTCTTCAGGGTTTTGAAAAGTCAGTGAAGGAAATCCAATGCGGCATTCCCCTCTGTCTCCTCTTTCAGTGGCAGTAACAATAATATCTTGTATTTCATTCTCAGCAGAATTATAATGTAATAATGAAATGAATTATTACATTATAATTCTGCTGAGAATGAAATACAAGATATTATTGTTACTGCCACTGAAAGAGGAGACAGAGGGGAATGCCGCATTGGATTTCCTTCACTGACTTTTCAAAACCCTGAAGAAGGAGGGAATATCCTCCGAAACGTCGGTTTTATGAATAAAAAGATAGTGTAAATTATCTTCTTCTTTTTTTGGACTGCCTCATCAATATCCACTTAATATATAATATATTTAGAATAAATACCTACAAATTCGTCATATTTGTAATGATTTGGATATATCTTGATTATTAATAAAATATCTTTGGAATAAATAAGAG
>JALMQS010000841.1:1760964-1783783 GCA_024734495.1 Forficula auricularia | reverse complement strand
TTTATTGATTTCAATCTAAAAAAAATAAAAAAAAAATATCTTAATTATTAAGATATCACTAGGTATGCAGAAAAATCCAAGTAGTTTTATGATAAAAATACATTCGTTTAGATGTAATAAGTGGTTTTAATAGAAGTAAACAAGACATTCATTTGATATTAAGAGATATCTAATAGAATAAAATAGATCACTCAAGTATATAATATATTTGGAATAAATACCTACAAATTCGTCATATTTGTAATGATTTGGATATATCTTGATTATTAATAAAATATCTTTGGAATAAATAAGAGCTCATTAAAAATGCTCAACTCTATCAATATATTTATTTATTATAAAGATCTTGTTTTTTCAGTGTACGTTTTTATTAACTCTCTTTCTTGTCTGTCTCTCTGTACAAATTTCGCAATCGATTTTAAACTAACTTCCATTCCATGGTTGGGGTCATTTGGTTTTATCGTCTGTTAAACAATTATTTTTACAGTTAACAAATAGTTTTTTTTTCTAGCATAACCCCTTAAAAAAATGTCACTCCCGGGCTCTGTGGGTGCACTTGGACTCTCCTTTGTGGGGGCCACGCCGGTAAATAAATAGATAGATAGATAAATGGTAATTAAACAATTATTTAAAAAGTTTATTTATTTATTTATTTTGAATAATAAATGAGGGACTGCTAAATTTTCTTTCAACTACTTAACAACAAGGGAACATTTCTCTTTTTTTATTTTTATTTTTAATATGTTCAAAAATAATTTAATGGGCAGTAACTATTTTTGAATCGTTTATTCTGAAGGAGCAGAGGCAAATGAACGAATGAATCGAGTGCCTTTGCCAATTAGGTTAAAGTCATTCAATTGAAAAATCCATTTGGAGAGTTAAAAAAAATCAGAATAAAATTAGTTTACTTTTAAAACTTGAATCTGGAATTAAGAACATCTGAATGTATTTTTATATAGTCTGCAAGAAATGTATACCTACAGTGATATCCGTTTATAACGGCTTCGTTTAGAACGGTCAATCGCTTATTGCGTCCAGGTATTTTTAGTTTGATTTTGATAGAGCCGTTTTTGAGAACCCGATTGGATATATATATATATATATATATATATATATATATATATATAGGAAATGATTAGGATGATGGATAATTTTATTATGTTTGCTGGGCTTAGATGGAAGATAATCTTCAGAGATTAGAATCTCTATTGGCGGCTTCAAAGCCAGAAAAATGCTATTTTAAATAAGAATTCGCACTAGGCAGTTGAAAATATGCTTTTTATGAAATAACGGCATAAGGCCCGCATTTATTGCTTCATCGTTACAGAACGTGTATACAAATTACTTCTTAGACACAGGCCGTTTCGTTCCAAATCGTTACAAGGTGATCAGTCACCCCGGAGAGCTGCCCTCATTCAATGAGTGTCAACAAGTGACAAATCACACATGGCAACTGAATGACAACAACTGAATTTGCTTCGAGGAGCTGGCTGCTTTTATAACCCTAGCTCTAATTAGCAATTAAGCTGATTGATTTAAAATCATTCCCGCCTTTTAGATGACGTATGCATAATTTTCTCGCGCTTGATTCTTTTATAAAGGGGCGTGTCCTTGCTGTTCACCTGTCATTTTATCGAAAGATTTTGACGGGCAAACAAACGTCTTTCGCAAGGCAAAAATGAATCCCTATTTTCAAAAGATTAATAAAATCCCACATATATATACCATATATACAAGAATTGCTATTTAATAATATAAGATTATTATTATAATTATTTTACTTTGTAAGTAGTCATCATTTTTTAGGAAGATTTTGTCTTGAAATGTTCCCGACTTTGTGAATTAATCAATTTTCAGACATATTATATTTGAGAGGTGTACTTTAGGTTACATTCCACCCCATTGTTTTCTGTACACAAAAACACAATCGTTTTTTTTTTGTTCTATTTGGCCATTTCGTCAGTTCTTCTGGTCCTTGATTCTCCCGAGCCACTTTTTATTTAAAATTCTTGTTAAATAAATGATACCAATAAAGTAATTTCGCCACAAAAACTGAAACTAACTAAATTGAAAAGATTTTATCTTGTCTAGAATAGCAGAGTTATTGCAAAGAGACTAGCTCTGCTTATTAACAAAAGGATTTCTCTACATCCATTCGGGAATTTGAGCCTATGAGAAATAACAAATAGAATATTTCTAATTAAAAAGACCGATTCCACCAAAAATAATTCTGTAATAAAGCTTAAGTCCAGAACATATGTTAAACGGTTTTCGCGATAACCCAGTAGCGGCGCCAGCTATGTCTTTTCGGTTGAGCGACATCTCAAAAACGGCTGAAACAATTTTAATTAAAATAATTGAGCAAAACCATGGCGTTTTGGGATACAAAAAAGCTCTAATATGAGTGAACATCGAAAAAATTATATTTTTCGAAAAATTAACTGTTTTATCAAAATGTCTGTTAGTACGTACGTATGTTACCAAATTTTCCTTCAGGGATGTCCAACCCGTGGCCCGAGGGCCGCATGCGCCCCAGCACTGCAATGATTGTGGTTTTGGCAATGAACGATCAATTTTTTTATACCGGCCAAAGTAATGGTTCGAAAAATTTGAAACTCTCTAGACATTATCCTTATAATAGTATCTATCCTTCAGAATTTTTACAGATTTTTACCTATTACAATTTTGGAGTTACATCTAGATAAAATACTGTGATATCTTAGTATTTATTAAATTATAGACTCAAAAATTATAATAGCTAAAAATTCTGAAGGATAGTAATTATTACAAGGATAATGCCTACAGAGTTTCAAATTTTTTGATTTAATACTTTGGCCGAAATAAAAAAATTGATCGTTCAATGCCAAAAACCCCATGTTTTTTAGATGGGAAACTTAATCCATGTGTAGCACTAGGTTAAAATTGAAATAGAGACTTGAAACTTGGGTGATATATTTTTTTATATTTATTCCTAATTATTTGAGCCCGTGTCAGCTTAAATATTGGAAAATATCCAATATAAGGAGCACTCTAACCAACATAAAAAACATCAATCTTGAAAAATTGAAAAGTTTTTGTTTTGCCGAGAGTAGCAGAGTTGTTGATTCACAAAGAGAAACAAAGAGGTTGTCCTCTGCTTGATACAAATAAAAATACACACATATATATCGACATGATATATCTGTATATATATATTATTTTTTTGTTTGAGACTATAGTTTCGAAGACTTAGTCTTCATCATCAGTCTTTTTTAATTATAAATGTTGTTTTTCATGGAGTCAATACCGTATGGATATTGACTCCATGAAAAACAACATTTATAATTAAAAAAGATTGATGATGAAGACCAAGTCTTCGAAACTATAGTCTCAAACAAATAAATAATATATATGTGTGTATGTTTATTTGCATCAAGCAGAGGACAACCTCTTTGTTTCTCTTTGTGAATCTTGAAAAAGTCTTTACCTTTTTCGTACAATTTTTATCAAAGTTAATTTATTCCCTTGGAGGATTAAGGTGGCTTAATTATTCAATTTAAATTTAAACATTGGTGTCTAAAATATTTCTCAAATTTTTTTGAAATTATTTTTTTATGTAAACGCATTCTTTTAAGACCTAAATGTTTTTTAAATTATTTTATTTTATTAATTAATATTCTCTTAAATATTTGTAATTACGCTTGTTCAATTGGGCTCTTCCGCTCCTCCTTCACACCTTGTACTAGTCCCTTCCAAATATCCTAGTACAAAAGTCCCGTTACTCTCTCGCCCCTCCATTCGGCAACCGCTTGACCACAAGCGGGTCAGTACTTGGTGTCCTAGCCTCGCGTCAAAGTGCCTCTCATTAACCATTCACAGAATTATTTTGGAATTCATTAGATAATGCCCATTCATTCTTCTACTTGCAAATGAAAGTGGAAGTAGGTGTACACGATATTAGGTCGGGGTTCACCCCTCGGTTGTATCAAATAAACGGATCTCAGGTGAATATCACAATCTAATTAACTCCAAATAATCCACATTTCCATCTCCCTACTAGATATAATTATTTTTCCAAAAATCACAAATATAAAGCCGAACTATTTTTTAATCCTTATGATTATATACTGGTTTATTTAGATTGATGATTTTTAAGACTCTTAAATATCATTAATTAAAATGAAAATATTGTTTTTCTTAAATTTTGCCAAAAATGTATAACCTATTATCTAAATTCTAATTGAAAAGTTTTTGTTTTGCCGAGAGTAGCAGAGTTTTTGATTCACAAAGAGAAACAAAGAGGTTGTCCTCTGCTTGATTCAAATAAACATACACACATATATATCGAAATTATATATCTGTATATATATATTATTTTTTTGTTTGATACTATAGTTTCGAAGACTTGGTCTTCATCATCAGTCTTTTTTAATTATAAATATTAATTTTCATGGGGTCAATACCGTATGGATATTGAAAATTGTTAATTTTAACTGGCTCGCAGGCATGCGCGGATCCAGGGGGGGGGGGGCCGCCCACCACCCCCAAAGCATTGGAGATCAACATTTTTTATATGTTTATTTAAAAATTTTTTTTTTTATAACATTAAATTTTAAAATCGAAAATAAAGTTATATGGGGGGGGGGGGGGGGTTCTCTGACAATTTATTTAATTTATGATAATTTCAACTTACCATATAAATGATTTAGTAATAAAATAAATTAACTTTCTTTATATAGGTATACATAACTTATTCGAAATTCTTTATAATTAAATAACGAAAAGTTTGTCTCAAAATTAAAATTATTTGATTATAATAAAATAAAATAAATACAAATTTTATTATTATTATAAAAATATTATGACCTTAATTTATTTTGACGCCCAAGGATCGACTATAATTTCAAGTTTAAATTAATTATGTTTGTGAGTATTGTACCTATACCTAAGTACAGGTGTATTTATTTGTTTATTGATTGGGTTCCATTTATTTCTAGCAAAGTGTCGACCCCAGTGTTGGATTTGTTTCTCCCAACGTAGACAGATGCGAGAAAACACCTTTTAATTCGACCCACGAGGTAAGTCGATATTTATTTAATATACTAAATAAGATTTTCATTTAGGTTTTCTATAAGATGAAATCAAACAAATTTTAAATTAAACTAATATTAATAATATTAAAAATAATAAGACAACCCAATAAAAATAAAAAAATAAATTAAGTGTGCCAAATGTGCCAATTCAAAGCCCAGAACGGACTATTTTTTTTTAAATTTGCAATTTTTGGTAAAATATCGGAAAATATCAACAAAATAAAAAAAGAATCTGCAATAACTCAAAAACCAATGAATTTCGACCCCTCAGTTGATAGGGTAAAATTTGTTCCAAATTAGTTTTAGAATAACCCCATTCAAGCCCGACTCACTGCAAATATTTGACTGGGTATAATCCGATCCCTACACACTTCCAAACACCAACACTCAATGGCCAAAATGGGCTATAGTTCCCGAAGGCCATAAAAAACCCTTTCAAGGAATAGGTCGAATTACCAACCATCCTGTATATTTATTAAGTAAATATTCATCTATTTTAAAATTGTATGTAATTTATCAATTTTTAATAGAATTTTTTTTCTTTTCCATGGGGTTTCGTCATCCCTTCTTCATGTCTTCTTCTTCATCTTCTCTTTCTTCAACTCTTCATTTGTATCTGCACATCATAGCTTCACATCCAATATAAGTACAAAACCTTTTTTTTCAAGCATGGCGTTCAATTTATTATATAGGGATAAAATATTGTTTAAAATTAGGGATTTTTCCAATAGGATGTTCTCTTTCAGCATTCCCCACAACTTTTAATTAGTTTAGAGATTTCATTAATAAAAACAAAATAAATAAAATTCAATTTTACTTTGCCATTTAGAATTGCATTCCATTTTTTTTTTTAATTTTTTCAAAAATTTCATTTATTTTTATTTGATAAATTCATTAAAAATCAGTCAATTTCCTTTTCAATGCATTTAGTAATTAAAAATTAAAATTGTTATCTATATTAGAAGTATTTTCTATATAGGCATACTGGTAGGATTCATTGGTGAATTGATGAAAAGGCAGCCCAAGAATATTCTATTAATGTTAATTATTGCATACACTAACACTAGTTAAACAACAACAGTGTTAAACGAAACGAGAAAGGAGTTCCTTTTTTAACCCTTCTAAATCTTTAATCGTCCGAAACTTAAAGTCTTTTTTTAAGGACGATGAAAACTACTTTCTAATATCTAGTAAATTTTTTTAATTGAAATTTGCGGCTTCCATTATTCTTGATTCGCCTTCCCATCAATTAACCATTAAAATTTTCTATATATTTGGATAGAATTTAGTTGTTTTTTACCCTTTTAAACTATTTTTTATTTAAAATTAAAATTAAATTCAGATAGAATAGTAAATAATAGATTTTCAGCTTTCCTTCATTGGATGGAACAAGTGGTCCAAGAATCAAAGGATGGATCTACAGAAGGCGGATAGATCTTCAAAAAGTAAGATACCCCTTAGAATTGGTAGTTTTCTGGGTGTTAGATTGTCGAATTTTGATTGGTATCTAGTTGTCGATAGGGCTTGTCGAGGGGTGATCCGCGATTGGAAGTAGTTGTACACCTCTTTGGAAGTATTTTGGAAGTACTTGGAAATATTTGGAAGTACTTGGAAATATTTGGAATTACTTGGAAATTTTTGGAATTACTTGGAAATATTTGCAATTACTTGGAAATATTTGGAAGTACTTTGAAACATTTAGAAGTACAAGTGGAAGTAGGTGTCCAGCATATTAGGTCGTGGTTCACCCCTCGGGGCTTGTTCTTTCAGGTTCATCGCCTCGCCCACCGTGGGATCGACTACAAAACCACTACAATTGATTGCATGAATTAATTTTTAAGATTTACATATTATAAATTAAAATAAGTGGGATAGAATTAGAAATAGGTTTAGAAAAGTGGGGGGGGGGGGGATAGGCCATGCCAACGTCAGGGATGCTAATATGTTTTCTAGATGTTTTTAGAGACAACTGTCTACGAGACAA
This sequence comes from Forficula auricularia, assembly GCA_024734495.1. Classification (NCBI taxonomy): domain Eukaryota; kingdom Metazoa; phylum Arthropoda; class Insecta; order Dermaptera; family Forficulidae; genus Forficula; species Forficula auricularia. The sequence continues at coordinate 1,776,727 of JALMQS010000841.1, read as the reverse complement.
CAGAGTTGGATGGCTTCTAGGTCTTCAGGATGGGTCGCTCTAATTATTCAAGGTGAATTTTACACTAAAATTGTTTTAAATTTTATATATGATTGAAAATGTTGTTAATTATAATCTTGTATCTTAGGTAGATACATATTTATTTACTTTGCATATACATATTGTTATTTAACGAACCTATTAATGGCGAACGATGGCGAATAATTAGAAAAAAATATTCGAAATATTGAAATGTTTATAGATTTAAGAAATGTTAAATTTTTACATTTGTCTCTCATATCTTCACTTTTTTCGCCACCTATTTTACTATATAAAAGCTCGAAAAACTTTCCACATTCGACAAATGTCGAACATCTTGTAAAATATATAAAAACAACTAAAAACTCGAAAAATGTTTATGAAAACGACAAAAATGATAAATGTTCTTGTGAAAATGTCTGAAGAAAATCCATGGATATATGTGTATATTTAAAATATCGAAACATTCATTGCATCTGATTCTATAGATTAATTGTTCGTTATAATACTAGAAACTTTCAAAGTCTGCTGCAAGTGATTTAGGAGAAATATTCTGATGCCAAATTTCAGCATTCTAGATTGATTATATTTTCACTATATATTATGTTTAAAAAATTGAAAATTTTTTTGCCGAGGGTAGCAGAATTTTTATATATTGAAAGAGACAAAAAAGAGTGTCTATTGCTGGAATTATAAATTTTATTTATTTATAACGATGCTGGAATTATAAATTTTATTTATTTATAACGAGCTGGAATTATAAATTTTATACTCTCGTTATAAATAAATAAAATTTATAATTCCAGCAGAAGACACACTCTTTTATTCTCTCCTTCAATATATTATGTTTATTAAAATAATAATAAAACTTTAGTAAGATACGAGTTAGGTTTCACAAAAAAGAAATAAAACAAAATTGAGTTTTATTTCTTTTTTGTGAAACCTACCTCGTATCTTACTCAAGTTTTATTATTATATTAAAATGTTTCACCTAGAATCAACACCTAACTCCTTAAAACTTCTGTTTATTAAGACTATAAATTTCACCCCTTCAGTTTAAGTTCTGTAGAAAGAAAAATTTCGCTTTTTCGATTTTTCCCTTTAATTGTAGCCCAAACTCTATCAGTATGGCAAAGTTCAGCATTCTAGGATTATCGGAGAGGTGACTGTGGGTCAGTGGGTAGAGTGTTGGCCCGCAGACTCGAAGATAGCTGGTTCGAGACCGAGTCTCGGCAGATAGATATTTGCAGTCGCCTCCTCTTGGAAAGTAATGGCAACCTGCCAAGAGTATAATTGCCTAGTAACCTCTCCAAATTAGCCATTCGGAACCGGCGTTAAAAAGTAGGTCCCGTATATATGTGTAAAACAACTAAACACACTCAGCACAGGTATATGTGGAGAGGAGCCGACACCCGTTTCGGGTATGGCACTCGAAGAAGAAGAAGGATTATCGGAATTACTCTAGGTTTTTTATGAGTGAGTGAGTGATTGAGTGAGTCAGTCAGTCAGTGTTAAAAATGGCACTATTCAGACTTTAATAACTCAGAAACTATTATAGGTTTATTCATGAAATTTGGGATTCTAGGTGTTCAATTGGGCCTTATTAGACAAGCAAAATTTCAAGTATATAGGTCTAATAATGTTTGAGTTATGGGGAAGGGATCAAAAGTACCTCCGAACTTGGAGTTTCCCGAACTTGTCTGACACAATGGTATGTATCTAGATATTCTGTCTAATAGACAATTCATATTGAGATTAAAAGCTGATTAGATTTGCTTGATTTTGGTATAAAATCGAACCAAAAAGGGGGGGGGGGGCGGTTTTTAAAAATGTTAACCCTTTGTCAGATTTAAACAAAATTTAGCACAGTTATCCTTTAAGGCCTTAGAAAGTCCGGTCTTTATGTTAAAGAATTATTGAAACGATAATTTTATCAGCGTTGGTTTTTGTTCATTACTACCTATATTTACAATTTAATTCTATATATTTCTATATATTTACACCTACCTATATTTACAATTTAATTCTTTTTATAAAATGTTTAATTAATACCAAACAAATAAAAATTTAATTTAACAAATAAAAAAAAATCAATCATTTATTAGAATTATCTATGGAATGCGATTTCATTGATGCTTAAAGAATTTATATTTTTTAATTTAATTTTTCCATATAAAAAGATTTCCCTAATTAAAATTTGAAATGAACAAAGATTGTTTTGTTTAAAGCAAATCATAATACTAAAACAAATTAACATAATATTATGTTCAATATTCCATTTATCAGTATTTAAATTTGCGTACGTAAATAATTTTAATTGAAAATTGAAAATATTTGCATTTATGTAGATATGTTTCGTCGTAAATTTAGGTCACATAATATTTAAATAAATACTAATATTTTAATTATTAAACGCTTTTTCATATTTTAAATGTTATTTTTGATGAGTTTATGTGAAAGCATTCCAATGCCAAATTGTTCTGGCTGCGATCCCTTCATTCACATATACTATATTACACAGTTGAATTTAGTTTTAGAAATATTTCTCTTTCAAATGTACATACAATTCTTCCTAAGGAATGGAAATATTATGCAAACATTTTAGAGAACGAATGCATTTTTTATTATAGCTATTTATGGGTTAAATCGAGGGGTGAACCGCGACCTAATATGCTGTACACTTACTTCCACTTGTACTTCCAAATATTTCCAAGTACTTCCAAATATTTCCAAGTACTTCCAAATATTTCCAAGCACTTCCAAATATTCCCAAGTACTTCCAAATATTTCCAAGCACTTTCAAATATTTCCAAGTACTTCCAAAATACTTCCAAAGAGGTGTACACCTACTTCCAATCGCGGATCACCCCTCGGGTTAAATTCTATTTTTCGTCTGATCATCATCTCAGCACTAAATTCTTTTTACATGCTTTGATTTAATTTGCTTTTTAGATTGTTTGCCTTCTGAGTAGAATTTGTTATTCAAATTTGACCTAATTAAGCAGATTTTTTGCAAAAATTTTGTGCACTTAAGCATCCGCTATAACAATACAGTATTTCACCAATTTCAGAACTTAATTGAGAAAATAATTATTTAAAATTTTAAAAATATTAAAACTAATAGCATTAAATAATTAAAAATTGATAAACACTATCCATAAGACCAGAGCTGTAGTGAAGGGTATACGGCGGTATATGGCGTATATTCTGTGGTTTAATCTGAGCAAATAGCGTATACCCTGTTGAAAATTACAAATTTTTGAGACATTAACTTTTTGAATATTCACATATCTTAAATTGTTTCAATTTGCTTTTAAAATGATAATTTTTTAATAATACCCAACTAAAACATTTTATTTTTTTATTTTATTTTATATAGCATATACCCTCTGATTTTTACGGTCCATGGAGCGTATACTTTATGCTGATTTTACATGCGACTACAGCACTTCATAAGACCCAAGAGTTTAAAATATTAAAAAAAAATCATAGGTAAATTATATAGATTATGAGAAATATTAGAGTAAAGTATTTGCTTTCAAGAATAAAGTACTTTCAAATGTAGTTTACAAAAGGACTTTAAATAACCCTTTTTTAAGTAAAAATACTTAAATAGAACTTTAATTTTTTTTCATGATTAATTAAATAATTTTCAAGAAATTTGAAAAAACTAAAACCATAGTAAATTTTCTAGGTTATTAACCACTTATCAGCTTCTAATACTGAAGCTGATTTCAGGTGATGATAGATATAGTTAAACTTGACTAAATTTATCTACATTCTACTTGTTAAAAATCGATGCTGTTCTTATGAGCCTCATTTCACCACAAACATGATCGCGTATATGGCCAGGTCGTATAGGCACGTTACTTGGATGATTCATCCATTTGAATAACAATCGGAGTCTTTACAACGAGTATAGTTAGGTTTATACATCGATATTCCCCTATAACCTAGAAGAAACCCTAGTTAACCAGCATGTTTGATATTTTATCAAACCACCAGGAGGTTATTGTCAATGACTATTAAATTATGATAATTATCTTTGGTTTTTGATGTTCGACTTGATCAGTAAATGGCAGAGTAGTTTAATATTCCATTTGAACAAATGCACTGCTTTTTTGTTTATTTTTTACCTCATTTCACCACGAACATGATCATGTATATAGCCAGGTCATATAGGCACGTTACTTGAATGATTCATTCATTTGAACAACAATCGGAGTCTTTATAACGAGTGTAGTTAGGTTTAGACATCGATATTCCACTATAACCTAGATGAAACCGTAGTTAACCAGCATGTATGATATTTTATCAAACCACCAGGAGGTTATTGTCAATGACTATTAGACTATGATAATTATCTTTGTTTTTTGATGTTCGACTTGATCAGTAAATGGGAGGGTAGTTGAATATTCCATTTGAACAAATGCACTACTTTGTTTATTTTTTACTTCAAGTTGATTGATTTGTGGTACCAAGCGAAGCTAGTACTAGGTGTGGCACTAGATCAAGAGTGTCCAATCCGCGGGCTGCGGTAATTTTAAATGCACGTTTTTTGTACCCAATTTCCTCAAAGTCTAACAAATTTTTAAAATGTGGCAACACCGTTATCGACGGCGGAATGTTAATTATATTTGGAAGCTTTAAAAGTAGCATAATGTTGATATTTTGACAAAAAATTAAATTTCTCATATTTTAGTGCTAGGGGGTTCCTCAGAAATAAATATAAGTGCTCTAGGGTTCCTCGCCCTGTAAAAGATTGAGAAACACTGTTAAACAAGATAACTTGGGGCTCTGTTAGTTTGTTTGTCCGAGTCAAATCTTGTAATCCTATTTTGACTCATCCACGTATTAGTTCTACTTTTAATTTTTCGTTTCGAGTAATAAATTAGCCTCTCTTTTGATTCGGTATTGAATAAGTCGATAAGTTAGCTTGTTTTTAAGATATTAAAATATTAGAAACGAGCTTCGGGGCTGCTGCCCTGGCGGGCAGCGTCTCGGTCCAAAATTTTTATTCATCTTAAAAAACCACACTCCAAATGTATACCTGTAAACTCCCGAAAATACATAGTCTCTTAAAAGTTTCGCCTCATTTTCGTTCTGACACAGCTACAGAAATGAGGCTCTAGATATGAATCTGGAAGTATTTTTTTTCCTATAATCTACAGCATTGTGATATTTTTTGTGTGGAAATAGCTTTATTTAAATGAGTGGGATCGTGTGAGGAGGAGAATTATATTAAATCATTTTTTTTAAATTTGGGATCGATAATCGATATAAAGCTCCAAAAATTTAAAAGAGATCAGGTGTTGTTTGTATGACAGGCTGCTCCATCCAGTATTGCCATGAGAAACTCATATGGGCATGCGTGTCTTAAGTCGTTCAATTTTGTAAAAATCAAAAAATAAGAATAACAAAATTTAGATTTTTAAAAAATTATAAAAAAGTGCCAAATTATTAAAAAATAAACAAATAATATATAAAATATAAATAAAATAAAATGTGATTAATTTCTTCTTCTGCGAATTGAATATTTAATTTTTGAGTGGTGAGGGGGGGGGGAATAATTATCAATATATTTAATGTTTCTTAATTTAAAATCAATTGGAGTCTTTCATTTCAAAATTCGAGTTAAAATTACAATTATATTTCAAATTTGCCTCGACTTATCTCAACTCAAAACACAAATATACCGACGGTATCAGTGCCCCTGTCGGCAGCATTAGGTCAGCGTTGCTGCAAATTAATCTGGACTATTCTTATTATATATTAGACTATCATTATTAAATTATTATCATAGTGGAATAATTATAAAAATAAATTTCTTATTATTGGTTCGGACCCCCCCCCCCCCTCTCCAGAATATTAAAAGCTTTTAAATGTTCAGGTTTTTTAGAAAATAAGATGTTGCATTTGCATATGCTCCTGTTTGTTGAAAATGTAAATCATCTCTAGATTACTTATATAATTTATAATACAATTCAAATTTTATGTAAATATTGTTAGACGCAATGCGGTGGAGGTTCAATAATAATAATTTCAGATTCTGTGTAGGTTGAATTCCGAGAATATAGATGCTTCGCAATTTTGCTTAAACTAAGCTATTTTTTGGGGATTGTTTTTTTGTTTAAAATATTTTTGATCTGTAGTTGGGTGTATCTCAAAATGATGATATATATTAGACTGGTCGTTAGAAATTAACCGACGCCCCCTAAAAACCTTCCTTTCGATGAAAAAACGCAGGGTAATTTCTTTTTATTGAAAACAACGCGTGCCACAATCTAAGTTCATTTTTTGGTAAAATCATGATTTTGGTGAAATTTCTCATTAAATATGCAATAATAATAATTTATTTTTTGTCTTTTCGGCCTTTCTAGCCATAAGCCAATTTCCGATACTACTTATAATTTTTTTTTTTAATTAGTCTCTACCCCGGGGTTTGATCATAGCCGGATGCCTCAAGTTGGATTCGAACCCACTTGGTTAGCAGGCTGGAACGCTACTCCTAGCCTATCCCGACCCCCCTAATAATAATTTTTTGATAATTTGATATTATTTACAATGTTACATTATTATTATCATTATTTTCATCAATAAATTTGATCTAATTTCTTACGTAAATTCCTATCGGTAAGATAACTAGCAGGTTAATGTACAATCATTATCTATATTTATTAAATTACCTACGCTTTCATACGTCTATAGTTTATATCAAAATATGTCGCAAAATTTCTCTTAGTTGTACTGTACAAATTCATTGAATATAAAGTGTTAATATATATTTAGATAAGAAATTACCAAAATATGAACTTAGATCGTCGAAAAGTATAGTACTTATTGTTTTATTTTGAATTCTGTTCAAAAGGAGGATTATTCAGGATTGCGTAACAAAAATTAGAATAATAAAGTATGTTAATTTGTAGCCATAGCATCTTTATATTTAGGGCAGGATACCGATTTTCACCATTTTCAAAAAAATGCCTATAAGTCGAAAACTTATTTATTTATTTATAGCCTTTATTTGGCTCCCAATTACAAAAATTACATACATAAATACAATTATTACAAAAATAAGCAAATAAATTTTTTTTATCGAAAACTATGAGACTTTTATTAAAAAAAAAAAATCATGTTCACTGTTCAGGACCATCCTAAATTGCCTTATCCCCTGTTCCTAGGTTTATCGTTGTGATACGGGACACGCTGTATAGAAGAGGACAACCTCATTGATTTCTTTTCATAAATCAACAACTTTGTTACTCTCGGAAAAACAAAAATCTTTTCAATTGTACTAGTATAGTATGAAAAAAAAATTAAATCATATTAGAACTATCATTTACTTTCGATATCGGATTCACAAAGCACAGGCCTCAGGGGGTCGATTTGTAAGGGTCTTTCCTTGTTCATAAAAAACAGCGGGATAGTGTTGCTAGGAGACGAAATAAGGATAAGTTGAAAGGCGAGTGAATAGAGTTACAGAATGCTTTTAAGAAATCCCCCTTTCTCAAGGCACTTTATTCGTAGACTTGTATTTGTCTTCTATTTGATAAGCTGTCCTAATAATGAAGACATTATTGATATATTATATACCCCAAAAGAAGCCTTCTTAATCTTTGTTAATAATTCATAAACTAAAAGCCTTCTGAATTGCATATTTAGCCAGTGTTAACTGTAGTATACATTTATTCAATAACTTCATTTATCTGATTAAGATACAAAACAAATTCCTTACGTCTCACTGACTTACTTTAATCTTATCATATTGATCATGTCGTTAATTTTTAATGTAGATAAATTAATGAGTCAAAAATTATAGTTGCTCAAAACAATTACTTTTCCTTTTAAGTAAATTAGTTGACGGATAAAAAAAAAGGAAAAACTTGTTATATTTTATGTATACCATAAATATTTTCTTAGATTGGGTTCACTAAAGGAAACATTTTTTTAATAGCTTTCATTTTTTGAAAAAAAATTTAATCATCATAAAAACTCATGCTTATTCTGAAAACAGAATCTATATTTAATGTACAGAATAGCCCGAAGTCAATAATGTGAAAATTGTTCAAGACTAAATGAGCTATCTTTATATCCAACATATTTTGCATTGTAAAGTCCACTAGGTTTTTTTTCCAATTTAAAATAAATTTTCCATTCTGAATAATATAGTCTTTAATTGTATACATTTATTGTTGCACTCATATATTTTTTAACGCCGATTTTATTCAATTTCATATTTTTTCAATTCAAATAATCTACAAAAAGTCAATTCCGTTCCCTGTCCAATTTGGCTGTTTAAATCTTCAAACCCGTGTATTTACTTGAAAAATGTTCAGATATGACTGAATAAAATATCACCTAAATAAAAAATAAGATGAATGAAGACTATATAATTAAATAAAGTTTTTTTTAGTTATTAAAATTTTGATAGAAAAAATTATTAAAATTGTCCAAATACAGTGTGTCAATTCCGTCCCCAAAATAGTTTTAGTATTTAATTTGACTCACGCCATCACTGCAGTGGTGAAGAGAGAAACCAATGTCATTTGGTGAGTTGATTTGTTAATAGCAACCAGTGGTGTTAATTTTATTCATATGATAACACAGAAAAATGACTTTATAAAGATAGTGATTAATTGTGTCGTTCATACGTGTCATTTCCGTCCCTGCGATAACAAGTCATATAAAAATATTTATTTAAAAAAACTTTCTAGTGTTGTTTTACTTTTAGTGAATTGTAACCAGAATTGTAACCTTCTGTATTTTTAAGCCCGCTCTGCCTATATTACTAAATCAAAATTCTCTAATGTCAATTCCGTCCCTGTCAGCTCCGTCCCCTTGATTGTCACACCTGAATAAGAAAAATCATAAAAAATTGAAAAATATTTTTTAATTCATAACCATGATTAGAAATTGGTCTATAGATAGTTGAGCCACAAAACTAAATATATTATTACTGTTGGGGTGCAATAAAGTTATAATTTCAAATTTTTAGGTAAAAAAAATGCAAAATAAGTTGGATTTGCTCATATACTTAATAATAATTGGCGTATGACCGCGTGAGCTTTCTGATTGGCTAATTGTTCCATCTGTCACAATACATATTTCCAAAAAATTATTATTTGTAAAAAAATTATATTCAGTTTTCTCTGACTCCTGAAGATGGGCTGACACCCGAAATATATTGAATTCAAAACTCATTTTGTTTTATTTCTTTTTTGTGAAACCTACCTCGCAATTTTAGCCAATTTGTATTATTATATAAAAATGTTTCACCTAGAACCAACAACTATCTCCTTAAAATTTATTAAAAACAATGTTATGATGAACATATTATCAAACCAAATTAGATAAAAGCATTTTATTTTCTCTAGCCTCTTAAAGCTTTAATTCAAACCTTTCTTTGTTCAATTTATGCAAATATAATAAACATAAAAGCTATTGGTTTGATGGATCGATCGAGTGACTTTTTATGAGATAAACCTTATGAAATTTCATATATAAGAAAGCATTTAAGTATATTTATACTTATAGCGACTTTTTTATTTAATTATTATTTTTTTTTACTTTTCACTTTACCATACTTAGCATGAGAAAGTATTGGAATTGCCCAAAAAAAATTGTTAGTTTTTTCGAAATATCTCAAACACATCTTTCGATGGTTTTATTAAAAAAAATCATCATGTTGCTAGATTTAATAAAAGATATATTATAAACATCGAAAAAATGGTATTTTAAGAAATATTAATTATTTTTTAAGTGTCTGTATTTATGTCCTCGTACGAGAGTCAGTGTGTGGTCAAATTTTGTGTATGCTCTACCTCAAAAATGAAAATCCTAGCCCTTTCGACCAAACTCAACCAAATTTTGTATACATAATTTGGTCGAAATTGCTAGAATTTTCATTTTTGACCCTCTCCCCCTTTTGGGGGTTAGTTTTTGCATTGCTATCCTTTTGGGGACCAACAGAATATGTATAAAAAATTTGGTTGAGTTTGGTCGAAATGGCTACAATTTACATTTTTGACCCCCCCCCCTTTTTTTTTTTTGTCTGATATAATGTTTAAAACACTTTGAAAAAAATATTATTTTATGTTCTTTTCAAAAATATATTCAGATTTTTTCTAGTTAAATTTTTTCATTTTTTATTCCTCTTCAAAATGTGATATATCTTTATGGCCCACCCTGTATAAATATAGAAGAAGAGAAGTCGGGAATATGTTAAAGTCACGTGGTATGTTTAATAACACCAGATTGTTTATAAAACTTACCTTTAAGCTCTCTAGCGAAAGACACCCGATTATCCCATACGTCTCTTTTGACTTCAAGTTCATGGGCCCCCTCAAAAGTTACGAAAGTGAAGGCGCCCAGACAGGTGTAGCCGAAAACCACCAGGAAGAGAAACGCGTGGGTGAACCACTTGCGTGACAATTCACGAACCTGCCGACAAATATCACCAGCGAACATTAAACGCTATCACTGAATTTCATCGTAACGTAAGGGTGACGCATTCAATGGATAAACATCGGAATAATAATAAAAATAAAGGGGGGGAATGATTTATTTAATCATACAAGTTGACATTTATTTATTATAACGATGGATGTTGCGATTAACAATTAACCTTAATAATTATTTTTCTTTTTAACATATTAATTTCTAAACAAATTTTTAAAATATTAACCTTCTTGTCATCGTTGGAAATGTGGTCTTCCATGTTAAATCATGCATTTTGAAACGATTTATTACTTTACCATACAGGGTATGGTCAAGTATTGTAATCGTGCATGAAAAGGTGGTTTTTTCCCTTCTTTTTTTTCGAAATATCTCAAAAACGTCTAAAACTATTTTGATTAAAAAAATTGAGCGAAACCATGGCATTTCGGTCTACAAAAAAGCCCTAATAAGTGGAGATCGAAAAAGTTATATTTTTCTAGATATAGTAATAATTGTTATGTCAAAATGTCTGTTAGTCTATTAGTTAGTCTGCTATTCTGTTAGTAAGTGCGTTACCAAATTTTTATTTAAATCTCACATTTTAACTATTCATTGAACAAAAAAAAAAAAAAAAAAAAAAAAAAAAAGGATGTTTTGTTCAGCTAATTCTGCGATAATTCTCAAGTATGTGAGTATTGAGCATACAATCCAATTTTAATCTAAGGTGTTCAGCTATATACATATGATCTGTGAATACAGTCCATTCAAGAATTCAGGAGACTAGCGAATCCAGCGTCCCCAGAAGTCTAAATATGTAAAAACTAACCCTCCCCTTCTTACATGATTATAAATAATTTTATTAAATATAAGTGAGGGGCCAGGCTAAATGCTAAAGTCAAGTGGATGGCCACATCAGAACGTGTCAGTTTATTTTTTCTTTTATATTTGTATAAATAAATATAATATAATTTCCCTTTATTTTTCTTGGGTCTATGAAATAATTCTCCTATCTCTTTAAAGCAAATTAAATAAATAAATAAATAAATACATTTTTTGAAATGGTTTTTGTATGTAAAAACTTTAAATAATTGAGTCTTTAAAAATAATTTAAAGGTTGTTTATTTTATGAGGCTTTTTTGTCCTTAGATTGTTTTGAGTTTAAGCTTAAAATCAGCACACGTTTTTGAGAACTTTCGAAAATACTAAAATAGTACGCTAATCTACTACAAATTGACAAATCGAGGTACTTTATTATCTCATGTATTAGTTGAAATTTCTTAATTCTTCAATACTTGATAATTATTAGTCAAAACAGTCTAGCCAGAAAATTCAGTCACACATTTTTATTCAAGATTTCAATACGTTTTGGCTATACAGTCCTCTAACCATCCCCGCGCCAAGCTATATCGCCGCCCATGTGCAAAACTAAATTCTACTATCATACACATATAATTATAAATTAGAGGGTAAAGTTATAATTATACTTTTCTTGTTGTTTTTTCTTAAAAGAAGGTAAAATATGTTCCCTAATTTATGTAAGAAACCTTTTACATAAGCTCTCCATGTCGCTCAGTCTATTTATTCTCTTTTGTCTTAAGGACGAAGCCGTTTTTACCGCCCCTTGATGCGACCACCCGTGTGTTGTGCACACCTTCGCGAGGGCTTGAGTCTACCTATAAAATTAATTACATTGTAACGCCCATTAAAAAAATAACTTTAGAAGGGCTGACATTAATTTCGCGGCTGTTATAATAATATTGTAATTTTTGCTGAAGGCTCTACTGATCAGATTTAAAAAATTTCAGCTATCTCTTAAATAATAATCTTTGATAATTTTCTCTTCTCTACCCCTATACAATAATATATAAGAATATTTAGGACCTGGGGTAGGATAGATTCACACTATTCCCTGCTTGTCGTAGAAGGAGACTAATAGGGGTTGGATAACAAACCCACTCTTTAAAATAGAATCTCAGCTATCTCTTAAAGAGTAATCTTTGATAATTCTCTCTTCTCTACTCCTATACAACAATGTATAAATTTACAACTCCCCCTGTGGACCGGGGGTAGAATAGGTCCACAGTATCCTCTGCTTGTCGTAGAAGGCGACTAATAGGGGTTGGACGTGGGATAACAACCCACTCTGTAAAATACTTTTCAGTTACGGAAACAAGGCATCGGAACCTGATGGATCACATGTAATAGACCAGGCCAGGAACGCCCGTGAATTAGATTGAAGAGTACTGCAGAAAGGGATATTAAGATTATACTGTATTTGCATTTTGGAAATTTCATGTCAGAGAACGGCTTGAAATAGAAAGATGAAACTTGGTACAGAGGTGCAGTTTATTATCACAATCACGTTTTGGTGAATGAGAATTCGGTTATTCCTGTTTTTCTGCATTTTTGAACCATAAGATATTATGCCAGAAAGCCCATATTTATTTATTTTGAAAATACAAACAAGACCGGACTTATATCACCGTCTTTTCCAGGGCCTACATCCTTCAGCAAGATGGGCATCCGCAAATATTACCTTCGGGTTCAACCCATCCAATCTTCTTATTTTCACGATGCAAGGGTCCATCTAGGTCTTTAGGAGCTGCCCCTTCTTAGGGCGAGTTGTATATAAGATGGTAAGCTCTTTTTAAACGTTGACAAAGAGTTTACCAACTGACATACAACTGGCCCTTAGTGTAACTTCTCGAACTAATATAACATCATTATATATATTTGCACTAGAAATATGAAATGGACAATGGTCAGGACATACAGCAGGTGGATGTGGAAATCATCCAGAAACATATAAAAATAATCCTCGCTATCAGATCACACTGGAGTATATTTGAACTAGGACCTACTTACTACTACTTTCTTTTCTTGAGTTATCGTATCTTAATCCAGACATACAAACAGAAACATAGCATGCTTGAAAGTGATTTTGTTCCACGCTTCAGGCACTACTTCTAATCACGATAAGTAAGAAAGAAAATAACGTAATTAGTCGAATTCAATTTTTAAGCTCGCCTGGCTTCCGAGCGTACCGGATAATTTTATATCTTCCAAAATTTCGTTGGGAGTTCAGAACTTAAACTCTGACATCCCGTACGTAGAACCTTGAATAATCTTTTAATTACATATACAAAATAAAATATATGTCTTTAATTTACCTTAATTATAATAAATATACTTGGAATATTAAATTCGTTTTATAGTACTTTGATAAAAACAAAAAAAAATCACTTATGTAAAAAATTTAAATTTATTTTATCAGATTTATCGTTGTTTCATGCTTATATCGCATTTAAACTAAACTTTACTCATACGTATAAATAGCTATTTATTTGAAGTATATAAATTTAATACATTTTTTTTCAAAAACGCAGCCTTTCATTTAAAAGAAAGCGGAAATAAAAATGGAGACAATTTAAAATCAATAAGAGAAAAATTCCCCAGGTTATCATTGACAAATACCTTTGCGTTTTGCTCGCTATTTCAATTCTCTCATTTCCTTTTAATATCTAAAACATTAAATTTGCCCTCAAACGATTCATCAAACAGATAATAATTATATTGTCGTAGTAAGTTCAAAAGATCGAATCAGTTCTCTAATGAAATCGAGTCCAATTAATACAAACTTAATTAAAACTGCCAAAAACAAACAAAGGCAGAATCTTAATTTTTTTTAATATTTTAAAATAAAAGACATTACTTGATATTTCCATAGATATCCCATTTGGTTGTCAATAAAGACTCAATAATGGGCTATCAATTCGACTGAATTTTTGTCTATGTTACTCGATTTCTTCACCAATTGTGAACCGATTTTGATGATTTTTTTGCATTGAGTTCAGTATAGTTTACGATTGGTACCATATAAATTTCATTGGTATTGAACCTTTTTTTGTTATGTATGTTCACGCATCTTTGTTTATGAACCGATTTTAGCGATTCTTTCTGCGTTTGGATCAGTATAGCTCCAAGGCACTCAAGATACCCGAGGGGTGATCCGCGATTGTAAGTAGGTGTACACCTCTTTGGAAGTATTTTGGAAGTACTTGGAAATATTTGGAAGTACTTGGAAATATTTGGAAGCACTTGGAAATATTTGGAAGTACTTGGAAATATTTGGAATTACTTGGAAATATTTGGAATTACTTGGAAATATTTGGAAGTACAAGTGGAAGTAGGTGTACAGCAGATTAGGTCGCGATTCACCCCTCGAAGATACCTAACTATTTATTTATTTATTCATTTTTATGTATGTTCCGCGAGAACTTTTTGCCACGTGGGCCGATTTCGATGATTCTTTTTTTATTGGGGTGGTCCCATATTAATTTGGTCAAGTTCTGATGATATAATCAATGACAAAATAACGGAAATGTCCAATTCTTATGAGCAAATAATCGAAATTATAATAAAAAAAATCTTTTATAAAAAAAAATCTTAAACATTCATTTAAAACCCGGCAACGTCTGGAGAGAATTTCCCTATTTATGAATTGAATTTTATTATCATTTTCTGGATTGGAGGATGAGGGGGAGGAGATTGACAACCAATCGACTTGATTGGGGAATAATGGAATTGAAATAATTATCGGAAAAGAGGTTTTTTTTATCTAATTAGATTTTTCCTCTTATTAAAAACAAGGACTAAAGATGAATAAGGACACTCGATGGTGGAGAAGTAATCTCCGGAATCGAAGCAAAAATACAATGTATACATTAATTAATGTAAAATAATTGGTTTTATCTATCATTTTCTGGTTCATTCGCCAAACGCCCTTAATCTTAAGACACTATTATTAACATCACTAAAAAGAGAAAAATAAAAATAATTTTTAGAAAAAAAAAACTGACTTCAAAAAAATTAAATTCAAAAAATAAAATAATATAAATTCAAAAATAAAATAAAATGCACTAAAAGGTATAAAATAATTATCTAATTTAGTTACAACTAAACGGATATTTTTATTTTTTGCCCCCCCCCCCTCATTTTGGATGGTTAGTTTTTGCATTTTTAGACTTCTGGGGGCCCATTGATTATGTAAGCAGAATTTGGTTGAGTTTGCTCAAATGGCCTAAATTTTTAATTTTTAACCCCCCCTTCACCCCCATTAATTTTGGATTGAAGTGTACCAAAATCTAATCAGCTCTTAATTTCAATGCACCAAAACAACGTGTGAAATTTTGCTTTGGTATTCCCACTAGTTTCTGAGCTAGCTCGTTCACAAAAATTTGGTAACGCACGTATTAACAGATTAACAGACTAACAACCAGAATAACAGACATTTTGACAAAACAATTAT